>UNPR01000181.1:0-99808 GCA_900536425.1 Hymenoscyphus linearis | reverse complement strand
CCCCCCCCTCGCCTCCCTCCCATATATACGGTTTTTGACCCTCGAAAGTCAATCGCGGGGGGTGACCGATGTCTGAGTAAGAATCTGAAATGAAGAGCAGTCAATTTGCAGACGGGACTTGGTCTTTTATTATTTCTGCGACCATGGAAAGATTACTCTTGTGTTACACTTGTTTCGTTGATGCTTTCCCCTTTGAATTCAACGACGAAATCACTGATAACTCACAAGAATACCTTCTATTATATTTCAGTTTCAGTTTCCAGTTCCATTGGTATTGGTATACAAACTTCTGCCCCAGCCCGTTGCTGTTTACACTCAATATGACAGATACTGAATTCCAAGCGTGGATTACACCTCCACTGGTGATGCCGTATTTCCCCTCCTCTCCTCTCTAGGCCCAACGGAAAGGAACAGGAAAGCCCCTACCTAATAGAAAGCTAAGATAGATAGGAAAGGATAAGGAAAGGCTAGGTTTAGGATAGAAGTAGAAAGGAAAGGCTAAAAACAAAAAAGCCTATTTGCAAATTAAATTTAAATACGCTCTAGGAAACGGTTTATACCTAAAAACGTTCTATTGTTAGGGCTAGGCATATTGAAAAGAAGAGGTTTTATTAGATTTATAAGTAGGATATTTAATAAATTTACAAGTAGGATATTTAATTGATTTTTTCCTCACTCTTTTACTCAAATACCGTAGCTCCAATTTTTTTTCCCCTGGATATTATGTCTGTTGGTGTAAAAGAGGGTGAACCAAATACTCGTATTGTAGAGTATGATAATCGATTAAGGAGCTAACTAAGGATAAAGCGTTCGAGGACTTAAGTACTCGAACGCTTATGTCATGTGACTATATAAACACCATGGAATATATCCCAACAATGTCCTCCTTCTTAAATTCATCGTCTCTCTGAGTCAGCTTTTATCTAACCATCAAATATCCACTCAATGTGGACTTACTACACCACTGAGAAACAATCTACGAAGAATACCCGCCCTTAGCCGCCCAAAGCAGAAGTATTCGACGTGGAAAAGATGCAGAAATTCCTTCCTAAACAAATCCTCTGCTTAGAACTTAGGTTGACTCTGTTCCTAAGTGTTGATTAGAGAAACGTCACTTGGCAGTTACTCATACTAAAGGATATCCTTCGATGATTCGCTCAGAATCATATGGTCTTCAAAATGTATGGTGCGGCGAAACCAAACGAATGCCATATTAGGCCCATATTTTAGAGCGTTTCACTCCCATATTGGGCAATGCAGCGCAGCGTTGGGAGTGGTGGGAAGTAGAAGTCCTGTAGAAGTCCTTTAAAGATTTCCACAGAAGGATTAAAATAAATATTGTCTGAGAGCATGAAATTCGCACCCAAAACGACACGAGGTTGAATAGCATTGCATGTTTCTGATGTTTTTTTTTGACAAACTGTGATTGGATATAGTGAACTCATCTTGTTTCGAGATCCTCAGAAGACACAGGAGAGTGAGAGATTCAGCCATTATACTCCAATTATATAATAGGTGTTCTGCGAAACTCTATAGTTTTCTCTTAGGAAAAGGTTAGAATTGATTTATATCTAAAATGATACAGGGTATTGTCAAGGTGGGCCTCCGCCTCAAAGCGTCAGGTTACCTCTCTCCCTCAGAAGAAGGGGGCGAGATGTAGGGATTAGACACTTGGTTACTCGCCTCTTTTGACCCTTGTCAAGCACGTGTCAATACGTTCGCCAGTTGCAGTACACTCAGGTGAGATTTCATTTTTGTTCCAAGAAATATTCAGCAGAATCAAATACATCTTATGAGAAATCTGACAACCATCGCGACGTTCAGCGAGGAATTCTCGCACAAGACTTATAGTGGCCTGGAAATTTCAAATGTAGCAAGAAAAGAGGGTGCACCAAGAGGGAAGCTTGGATAATTTACCTCTTTATTCTCATTTTGTTACTTACAATATCAGAATCTTTTACTGTATCAAGTCAATTTTGCCATAATTTTGGGTGCTGAAATACTGTATTACAACTGTGCAACTTCGACTAAGAATTGTATTTCATTTCAGGGTACTTATACTGTTGGTTGGCTTTTGTAGTCAAGATACAAGGTACAATAAGTGGTATTGTATTCGTATGGTTTTCCAAGTAGGTTCTGGCTACAGGTAGAGCATATACACGTAGGTCACGTGCTGGACCTCCTTGTTCTCCCCCCTACGGTACAGTAGCTGAAACTGCTACTACAAAAACAAGTACAAACGAGTGAATGTGGCAATATCGCAGCATATCCACAAAATCAGCAACGACAGTTTGATGCTATATTGTGAATAACTATATGTACCGAGTCATATCAATGAATTACCAAAGTACTCTGCCCATTTTCTGTATTACGCATTGGAGAGATAGTTCCCCCGAAGTGTTCAAAGGGCTTGAAAGGGGCAATAAGCGAATGAAGCTATTACGGAGCAAGCGGAAGCTGCTGTGTCAATAATGAGGATCCGCTGGACATAGAAAGACTCACGAGCGCTTGCCGTAACGATTTGCTGCTCGGACTTGCGAATGTTGGAAAGCTGTATTCCCCTTGATGATGGCAATGGTATTCGATTTGGTATGTGGCTTACAATATCACCACTCAGGATATCATCGATACTCGCTCCCCTATCAAGAACGTTCACTCGTCTACATTCGTCCGGACTAGGTCAGAGATGGCATAACCACGACGGAACTAAACTAGATCTCAGCAAATTTAATTACGTGTAAGTTGACGTCGTTCTTTTTGGTTCTTCTGCGTCATGTATCATTTTTTATTGCACCTTATCTTCAACCAATTGAAGGTTTTCTGGTGCTCCCATGATTCCTCTGCCAATCACATTAGTATAGGACAGAATAGTCCGGGTAACCCGTTATGCTCTATCACCGAGTTGGTGAAAATAAGCCAAGATGTTGCGTATCTCTACGACAAGTCATTCTTAATGCTTCCAGTCGAAGAGCTCTATTGGAATATGGTATTATCTCACACGTAGATTCTCTACACCTACTACCAGGAAGAAATCTGGACTGGCCGTAGGACGACACACGATATGTAGTGGGTTTGCTGGTTAGCGAGTGTTTCCTTGATTTTCATCAACAAATTCCAAATATCCGTATGGGTCACGAAATATTATGTCTTCGAGTCAGTACATGCTTTAACTCTATGTAATTAAGTGAAAGGGAATGGAGCAGGAGGAGCTAGACTCTCCCAACTTTTGAGCAAAGTGATATTGGGGCAAAGCATTTCAAATGGGTTGCTGGTTACTTTAACAAGACTTCACACATAGAGGGATTGATTGTAACAGTGGATTACAACAGTGGATTTATAGATGGCAAAGAATTATTTGCGCTGTAGGCACAACTCCCAATAGGCAGTGGTTTTTCCCACTCCTCTAGAGTTTGCAGTCAGCGAGACTTACAGAGAGACATCAGTTCTGGGTACCATGACTTTTATATCTCAATATGAGAATAGTACCCAGTAGTGTCTTCAATCTACAGGCTCATGTAGCCCGTGTTGCTTTGATAGACGGCAACAGACTCGATTACTTGCTTTTGAAGGCGGGGAAAAGTCCACAACTAAAGAAGCCAACCATAATGTTTAAAAATTACAATGAGAGAACATTCAGCTCCCTAGTATATATCTTCATGTCATCACTGTGTTCACAGATTACACCCTCAGGAAGATTTACCCTATTCGAAGGTCAGGAGGCAGGTGATTGTAATATCCAAGAGCGGCTTCTAGCCAGTGACTATAATCTAGTAGGCGTGGTTGGAACTGGGAGCATTCGTCGTATCTAAGTCCTCTCTTCGTTTCCTTAAAATCCTGTTGAGAAAATTCAGAAGGTCACATAATATCAAAACCTCATCGCTTCATCCCAAGATCCTCTTACACATAGTACCTTCATCCGAGCAAATCGAAAACGTTACCTCCTTTTGCTTGATTTCAAATATAGGATTACGGGATTTGCAAATCAGGCGTAGCCTCGCGTTAACATGCCTAACGTTTTCAAGAAGATGGCTTTAATTGCGCCTAGTAGAAGATTCGGACTGCTAGAACCCACATTGGCGGATGCCCCGATCTGCAGCTATTTTAGTCATTCTCTATATGCCGTGTTTTCCACCTGTGGCCGGAGATGTTGGGATTCATGGTATGATCCGAATCTCGACTATAAACGGTACGTGCTTTCCCTCCTCCCAAATACTCGAAGGCTCCTCACAAACCGCGACCTCGGAGAACTTCTTAGTGCTACCAGTAGAGAAGAAATCTAACTTGACAAATATTGTCCAGGTGGCTGCGTATTAGTTGTCAAATGCAGGTATGATCAGCTTCATTTCCTTGTTTCCACAACTTCGCTAATATACTATCATATCACATTCTGTTAGAAGATTTGTTATTCGAAAACAAATTAGTTAAGCGTACAATAGCTGGGTTTCGCTTGGAAGACTAGGATTAATGTTTTGGCTCTTAGGGAATTTCTCTTCGGTTCTCCCTATTTTAAGGTTCTTTCTTGTAGTTCCCATACAAGCCTTCTTACCGAGATTTCGAAGACAATACCGTTTCTCCAGAGCTCATCTAATAGACGCTTGAACCTGTGTTTAAAACCCTTACTAATCTTTCGGTAAGTATAATTGACCAGAGTCGGACTGAACACAATCGAACCACCCTTAATCTGACTTTTCTTCTCTTCTCTTGAATACCTCAGAGTCTCTCTCCAATTTTCTCTACCCCTGAGATATTCCACGCAGTTGGGATATACATAATTATTTCCATGCCAAATAATGATTCCCGTGCATTACAGACTCTAAAAGTAAAGACCTCTTCATAGGGACGGAAGACCCCGAGTTGTACCTCTAAGGCCCTGTTTTGAAAGGCCAATTTTGTGATCGACATAAGTTAGAAAGGTGTATGAAGGTTATCAGTCGACTCTTGGTTGACTCTTTTATAACCAATCTAATTTCTGGGGGGCTTCTTTGCGTTATTGTTAGCTATTTTTCTAACAAGGTAGAAAATAAGTGTAATTTAAGAGGAACAAATACATACCGTTTTATCGGTCCCCTTAGAGCCCAGTTACTAGTCTTGTTGGTTTGACTACAGGTCAATAGGACAAATACAATAATAATCTAGTTATATTATATTCGTCTTGTCTATCTAAGTGCTGGCTACTAGTCCTGAATATATCTAGAAGCCACGTTACGTGGCTTCCCTCGCTTACGCTCGTAAGCACGTATATATATCGTAATACGTTAGTATATTACGATACGTCAGCTGTATTACAACGTGTTAGTTAGTATATGTTGGAATATATTCCATGGTTGTTTTACATAGTCATATGATACCGAGCTTCTACATAGTCATGTGATACCAAGCTCGAGTACTTAACCACTCGAGCTTGCTCATCCTTAGTTAGCCCTTTAATCGATTATCATACTCTGCAAAATAGGAGTATATTGGTTCACCCGCTTTTACACCAACAGTATATAGGGCTAACTAAGGATAAAGCGTTCGAGGACTTAAGTACTCGAACGCTTGTGTCATGTGACTATGTAAACATGTGACTATGTGAATAATATATATCCTAACATATATAGTATGAGGTATATAGCTTGTAATACGTGTGATACGTGTTAGCTAATTTATATAGTATAAGGTATATAGTAGTACGTGTCAGCTTATATATACGGTATACGTTTTAGCAAGGTATATAGCCTATAGGCGAAGTATATAGCCTGTAGCTAGAAATAAAGGGTTAATACAAGTAGCCAGCCTACGTAGGCAAGTGGCCTACGCTTCGTGATAAGGCGTAGCGAAGGTATATCGCAATAAGTCTACTAGACCTAGTCTAATTATGAGTATTATTCAAGTAGTAGTAGACTATCTCCTAGTCTCGACATATATACTTTTCGATTTTTAGGTTTACGATATCTGCTTTTTGTCTTAGACCTTCCTCCTCATAGGTTTAATTTTACCTTTTAATCCTTTTTAAAGCTTAGAATATAGAATTGAGCCTATAGGGAGTAAGGTCTAAAACAAAACGTAGATCGCCGAGCTAAAAATCGAAAAGTATATATATTGAGACTAAGAGATAATCTTTTACGTCTTATCGTCTAGTATTAAGCTTTCCATTATATGAATTTAACCAAATAGCTCATATCTTTATCCTCTGTTTAATTGCTAGTTACTTAGCCTTTTATTAAATTGATATTCTTAAAACGTGGCTCGTGGTAAATGACTTCTTCTCTTTGCCGTCACGTCGTTTTCTCTTTGAAACCCAATATTTGCTTAATCTAATGGTTTAAACTTGCTAGTCACCCCTAGTAATTACCCCTACCAATGTCCCTTGTGCCTGTTTCTGCCCATTTAGCTCTCCGTCTACTCTTGCAAGCCAAGAAACCATTAGGGATATTTGTGAAAGGCAGTGCTGTATTTGAGTAAAACATACATTCGGTATGTAAAGACAGCAAAACTGAATTCAACATCAGGATTTTTGACCTGAGGTACCAACGAGTAAATATACAAGTAATCTCCCTTAGTAAAGGAAGATAAGGGGTTTGCTTGCCCTGTTATTTATAAATACATTTATTATCTTTATTATATAAGCTATTTTCTCAGGACCCAGCCCCTAAAACCCCGTGGTTCGCTTCGCTCTAGAAGTAGACTATATACTAATTTCTTAGTACTTAACTATTATAAAATAGCTATCTACTCGATGCTACACATATACGTTTCGATTTTTAGGTTTGCGATTTCCTATTTCAGTGATGATTTTCTAAAATAAGCCCTCTCTAAAGCTTATCTATACTAAAAGGCAAAATTGACCCTATCGTAAGCAAGTTCTAAGGCGAAAAGTAGACACGACAAACTTAAAAATCGAAACGTATATGTATGGTATCGAGGGGATATAAGTATTATAGAGTAAAGTACTTCTATAAGACTCTATATACTTTATACTAGAAATAGACCTTATAATAAAGATTTCCTTCAAATACCTAGATACGAAGTATAAGTTATACTACAAATAGAACTTAGGCCCTGTTCGGAACCACAATTTTTGAGCACTTATCCTTTTTTTTTTAAAAAAAATAAGAGCACTTTTTAATCGAGGTACCGAACGTAAGCTACTTATTTTTTTTATTTTTTAAAAAAAGTAGATTATTTTTTCCTACTAAAAAACGATGTATTGCCTTTTACGAGATTATTTTTCTACTTATATTACTTTTACGCGTACGTCACATAAAAAGTTGACTTTTTAGTACTATAGATATACCCCGTATATAATATAATACTCTAACTACAACTGCTAGCGCTTCTATTATCGATACTAATCACTTACAATTCGACTTAGACGACGAGTTCGACAAAGAGAGAAAGCGTATTGCTGTTGCCGCTACAGTACTTATAGTATAAAACCTTTAAGATACCGTGAGGACTCTACCCTATTCTAACCCGTTACTAGATGACAATATAGACGAAGTACTAAATTATCGGGTATTTAGGGCCGTAGTAGGTATCTCCAGTAGCTTCTACGATGCTATTTCGATGGCTCGTGGCGGGGTTAACGTACTATTGTTAGTATAGTAGTGCGCGGAAAATGTAAATATACCAATAATCGCTTAAGAAAGGGGGGGTGAATAGTACACTAAAAGCGCGCTGTCGGCGTTCGGGCAAAGTTAATTCCGTTGTAAAACTAACAAAAGTTAAAGAAATAAGCAGCACTTATTTTTTGTACGAAATCTATATAAATATAATTTTTAATATAATCGCTCAAAATAATGGGAGGTTCCGAACAAGACCTTACATTTTTTTATATAATATTCGGTAGAACTACGGATGTAGGGGATTTTTTTTAAACCAATCAGGACTTGATCTTTTGCCCCACCCTTAACTGCTCCAGAACTCTCCCAGTCTACCCTTCTAAATAAGCAACACACCCTTAGTAAGCATATAGAAAATATCCTTCTACAAGAGGTTTGCTTTGCAAACTAATAATACATGATTATATTTCTTTACAGTCATTGAACACTCCTTCTCCTTTGCTTCTCCAACTTCTTTGCGCCCTTCATGGATTTCCTTGGTCTCCCTTTCATATTCTTCTTCCCAGGCTTATCCTCCCTCTGAATCCAAGCATTCATGGGTCTTCTCGAGCCAATAAATTTTCCTTCCGGTGTGAACACTTCCACAGAAGGCCAGGCGGGATTTACTTCCTCTGCTTTCTGGGAATCTTCTGCAACAGAGGTAGGGATTTCTTCCACCTCCTTTTGGTACTGGCTACTTTCAGCATCAAACCGTCTTTTTCGTACCTGAGCTGCGAGCTCAACCCAGCCAACCCCCTCAACCAAGATATCGGTCGAGAACACTCGGTATGCAAGAGTATCTGGTCGTAGGTTTACAGCATTTCGAGCCGTTAAAGGCCCACTTCTTTCTTTGGTGACGTCCCATTTCAGATGAAATATACCGGCTGATGCGATTTTGTCGCCTGTGCCTGGTACTGAGATATTCTCAATACTGGATTCCCGAATCTGCAATTGAGTGGGGATTGCTTTCCTTTCAGTTTCTGTCACATGGCTTCCCATAGGTGTGAAAGAGTACGAGAGAAATATGAGATCAGGAGTTGTGGGTGTGATGCGTATCAGGCCACCACCCAGTAGAAGAGACTGTCCTGGCTTGATAACTAATTGCTTAGGATTGATCCGATTGCGCATCACGAGCGACGCACGATGCTCTGATAGTACATGTGATTCAAGGTCGCTGCGAGAAAGTCCAGGGAGATCAATCAGCTCACCTTTTCCATTTCCGAAGGGCAGGCGAATTGGAGATGCCGTGGTACCTGGTAGTGATGATACCAAAGGCATTTCCGGAAAGTTGGTTTCTACTGGTGCAGGGGGAAGTAGGAGTGATGCATCAAGCGATTCGGGCTCTGTCCATTCCAAATTCTCACCAGCCTCTACTTCTCTGGAAGCTTCTTGTGACTCTGCTTCCAATTCTGCAGCCAGCTCCGTCGCAGCCATATTTGTGCTATCCAGTGAAAGTGGTTTTATGTCAGGCGTGTGCGTTTTTCTTTCAACTTGCCCTGATCGACCCTTAGGGAAGACATCATGAAGCAGCTGACTCTTTCCCACATTGACCTTCCCAACCAACCAACCGCCACCTCCTCTCTTCCAAATTTCCTCCTTTAGTTCTTTCGTCCACCATCCTTGCTTAGCACTAACACATCGAAAGTTTCCCAATCGAACATCCTTCCCCGTTCTCCCTAAAGCGTCTCGCAAAACCTCCCGCAAATATGGCATCATATGATCAACCTGCTCTTTCTTATGTGCTAATAGATCCGCACGCTGAATAACAAAACTAACTTCTGTTTTCTGGCCATGATAGAACCTTCCGGTCTTTGAACGTCTATTTAAAGACCGCTGGGGCGTGAGATGAAGAAGCTTGTGCAGAGCGGGAACCAAGGACATTGGGAAATCTGCAGCATCAATGACATGGTATACATGATTGTATTTGTATGGTGATTCAAAAATAGTATCCTGAATAGATCGCATAGAAGGATGAGCAATAGACACGCCTGTATTGTGGGATCTCAGCAAGTGACAGCGGTCACAAGTCGGAACACCCACTGCTTTTTCTGCGTCACAGTCAGAATCCTGTTACCAATTTTTTATTACTCAAAAAATAGCGACCTAACATACTAGGGTTTTGGTTCTTCTGCAAACCTCCCAAATCCAGATCATCCACTACGGGCCCAGCATTAGCTAAGGCCGCACGAACGATCGATTCCTCTCTATCCTCCTCTTCCTTCTCTGTTGCACCCCCAACATATTCTCTCACAGTCCGTCTCCTGATATTGTAGTAGCCAGCCTGGTTGGCCACGCTTGTTTGCGAAAATGCGCCGCACCCGGGACATTGCTGTGGGAGATGTGCATGCGCGCGGGCTCTAAATTGGCCTTTGGGTTCTGCGATCACTGCATGGTCAGAAGTTTGGAGGAATCGTCTTTGGGTGTGTCGCGACTGTATCAAATAATTCGTTGATAATGGCAGATGCGGGATTCTAAGAAGTCCAGGACAGAGGAAAGTAGGGATATCTGCGACAGGAACAGTTCTGGATATGGATAGCCTCAGAATAAGTTTTCCAGTAGATCTCGACATTCTGTCAAGCTTCGATTGAAACAAAGAACAAGTGACATGAAGTCGTGAGAATCTGGAATGGTTGTGGTTGTGGTTGTTTTCTCGGTTTTTCCATTGTCATGAAAGGCTGGCTAGGCCAGGGCCCTGATCCAAGTACTCAAGTACAAAAAATACTGACAGGGGTCAGTTTAGCGCTGGAAGCTTATGTTCACCACCACACCTCGCATACTGGTGGGGAAAAGACCGCGCACCTTGCAATAACTCAAGATTCCCATACCCCCTACCCCACTGCCCCCTCAATTAGTATTCAAGATGGTGAGCGTTGCCCATCGTATGACGATGTTGACGAAAGTAAGTAATAAGTAAACCTCCTTCCACTGGCGAACTGCAGGCTAATACATCAACCCACAGAAGGTACAGAGAGAACCCGCAAACCGTCTCCAGCATTTCCATTCCAATTAACGTCTTTCACAGCTACTAAAACTGAAAGTGGGACCTGGAGCAATCATATTACCCCCAGATGTCAAGAAGATCCACATGGATTTTGCAATAGCAAGAGACGACGGGCATGTGGGAGCTAGGTACATTCGTTCCCTCTCTTTCTCTGCCAGCTCCTCAAATCTAACGCTAACAACCACAGGTTATTCTGGCGCAACGAACTCCGACGCATCAAATACTATAATCCCGCCCTGCAAGTATCAATATCGCGAACCAAAATCCCCGAAGATCCCGCTCTCATGACCATCTTCTTCGCCAACCCCGAAAGCCCCCAACTTCCCAATCCCTCCAAAGACAAGCCAGAGGCTTCCACCCCAACCCCTAAAACGGATCTCATATCTCCAATACCAGAAAAGACAGAAGTCTTCGACATTAAGAACCGAGAGAGCTTATACATCTTGGATCGGCTCTTAAAACTCACACAAGCGACGCCCGTCAAGCCCACTGAAGAGCAATTACAGCAGTTGGAGTTCTTGGAGGGATACAAATTGCGAAGCATCAAGGATACCAAGAGGACTGTTGTCAGGAACCGGAGGCTGAAGTTGGAAAGGGAGAAGGAGATTTTGATGAAGGGTGGCTTACCAGCATAAATGTATTATTGATTGTGTATTGCCTCCAACAACGGGTAAGCTGTGTAAGGTCTGGATTGGGGCATTGTGTACAAAATACGTGGGTATCAGGAAACCACCTTGTAAAATATGCGGGAGGATGTGCAAGCCAATCAAAATTCCCACCAGGTCGTGCGTGATTGTTCTCAATTGAAGTCTTCTCTTGAAAACTACTGTTAAGTGCTACCACAGTAAATTACTTGGAATGTCTTCCTAAAGACAGCCAAGAAGAAGTTTCCAGTGCATTGCATGGACAAACATAGCGTCAACAAATATTAAATCCAAATCTTGGCTGCAACAGGTTCACTTCAAGATTCTAGAAGCAATGTGAAGTCAGAGGCTTCAAATCACATTGAGGAACACTGCTCAAAAAGGTATTCATTTTCTTTTCCATTTTCATGAGTTTGTTTACCTAGGGTTTCCTATCACCATTTGTTTCTGCCGTTCTCTCCCGTTCTCCCCAAAAGATACCTACGTCTGTTCCACCCATAACATAAATGCTGATGCCCAATGCCTATGCCCAAAAATTCCCAACCCCGCTCCACCATATCAAACAGCCTATCAATCCATACACCTACTCCAGCCACCTTCCTGTGAAGATCTAAAAGGCATTCTTTACTTCAATCCAAAGCCCTCACTCTCGTAGACTGCCCGCCAAAGCATCGCATTCAACTTAGCCTGCGAGGAATATCGCCACAGAGACAACATGTTGAAGCATGTTCTTGCTTGAGGGAACCTATTACAATCATCTCCCAAACACGATACCTTGATTATCAAGTTCGTTGCTCCCATTGCTGGGATTCGATCACTTCCAGTGATGAAAGTCAAAAGCTTACGTTGATCCTTCACATTGGCATTCTGGAATGACTCCCAAAACCAATGTATCACAGACTCTGTTTCTTTGGCATTGGGAACACCCCAATTCTCACAAATAGACACAACCCTGAGAGAGCCAATATCTAGAGGTTCGTCGGAACCTCTGATGAGAAGTTCAATTTCTTCAGGTCGAAATAATGATAAAGCGTTGCCTCCACACACAGTAAAGAACCCCCTCTTGAAAGGCTCAAACTGACGAGCTACAGCAAGATCGAGAAGATACCTTACATAAAGATCGACGAACTCTCGCCTGTTTGAGTTGGTAACAGGCCGTTTGCCACCATCTGGGCAAAGGGGAACCTGTATTATCTGGCCATATTTTTCAACATCGGCCACGAAATCCCGACAAAAGGTTGTCTCCACGTCGCCTTCAAATTCCAATAACTGCCGAAGGCCATTAGCCAATGCAGGACGAAATTCAGCCAAGTCTTCCAAAGAATAAGTCATCGAAGGTTTAGCATGTGACGTTGCACCTGGCGGAGGGGCGGGACCAGCAGCAAGGAGTTTCCGGAAAGCGAAAGGTGGAAGAGCTACATCAAGAATGGTTGAATTGTAGATTGCCAGGCCAAGTACTACACCCACAAGAAAAAACTGATTGGTCGTCTCGAAGCTGTTTGGGTTGAAATAGCAGAATTGTGAATCGTCATCATACGTAAACATGCCTATTTGGCCATCAGTATAGGGCCATGAAAGACTGGATATATAGAGCAAGATGACATACCATGTTCAGGGTTGAAGACATCTCTTACTAGAAGAAGAAACCACTCCTTTCGGAGACCGCCAGCATCGATGCCCTCTTCTCCCTTGAATTCAATTCGAAGTCCTTTCTTGATTTCTTCACCACCAGCACCTACAACTTCACTTACACCTTTCAGACTGTCCTCAACAAGACAGTCTCGCCGTACTTTTAATACCAGATATTGATTGACCATCTGGCGAGTCATGATGCTATCAAAAAATGCCTCTCGAGCCTTCACTTCCATTTGTCGGCGGGCGTCATGTTCCATAATCTGAATCTTTGCCCAGATACTGAGAAAGAAAGGATATTGGCAAAACGAAAATTTTCCACGTCTGGCCTCCCAAGCTTCAAAATCTGCGACGAGGTCCGAATAGTCTAATAATGTATTGTAAAAGTCACTCGTCGCCAAGATCTGGCCATGCTTTTGATGTACCTCACGAGGCATTGGCAAAGCCAATTTCGTGCAATCCATGGAACCTGTTGTTGGCCGATTCTCTCCCTTTCTTAATTGGACGCTATTGTTTGCGGCAAAAAATAGGGCCATGACTCTGGCAGCGGCTTTGATTTGCCAATCATCATTGTAAACCACAGGGGGTGGCCTGCCGTCGCTCTTTTTGGGATGTTGCTGTCCCCCTCCAGCAGCACCTAATGCAGCATGTAAAGCTGCAGAACTAACTCGCCCTGTACCACTCATATTTGGAATCAGATCGTTTCTTGCTTCTCGCCTGGATTCTTGCTGTTTCCCGTGCTGTCTGGTGAGTCTATAAGTTACAAAGCTCCCAATCAAATCAACAGTGCGCCGGAATTGGGCGTCCGAATAGCGTGCAAACCACGAAACGAGATGATGATGGCACTCGTTGGGGAGATTCGCCAAAATCCCCAAAAGACGCTTTATGATTCCTGAGTGCTGTCCAGAACTACCCTTACGCATATTTTGAGACCCAGGGGATGAGGAACGACCTGACGTCCTAGGGGGCTCAAGTTTTGGCCCTCTGCTGCTTGCGGGTCCATCCCGAGGAGGTGACCGAGATCTGCTTGTGTCTCTGGTATGTGTGGGCATATTTGAAGGGTATAGTAAAGGATTTGCAAGGATTATGAGAATAAACCGGACATCATGAGGGTCAGACAACCGTCGACCAGGGCGTTTCAACAAGCTCTCAGTAGCTTTTAAAAGAACCCTTTGAGTGTGTGATTGCGCCTCCATAATCTGATTTTCGATCTCGCCTAAATCCAGGTCGGAGACACTGAGGAAATCGTCAGGGGAGTTTTCACTAGCAATCAGTGCATCCAGCTTCCTCCGCCACGATCTTCCCGCATTGAGCACTACAGAATACCATTCGTTGACTTCTGACCAATGAACACGAGGTGTCCTCAACGTCACAATATCAGATCTATCATGTTGGCCGTCAAATCCTTTCGCCCAGGTACGAGCCTTTTCAGGACTTTTGGCATCCGAACCTGTCCACCAGGATCCATTTTCCGCGAAATCTCCCAGGAGAAGGGTCTTAGCGTCCAGCTCCGATAACAGCCCATCTGCCTCCAATTGTCTTTCAATCTGTTTTTCAATATGTCTTTCGGTCTGCTCAACCTGCTTTTCTACATGTTTACTAGGAACAGGCATCCAGCGTCTGGGTGTCAAACCTTCGCTCGCTGCTCTTAGTCCGATCGGGGGACGGCCAATACTGAATGATGCATTAATGCATTCAAGTGATCCGAAAGACGAAATTATGTAGTCTTCTAGAGGCTTGAAAGGGTTCCTGTAGTTGTTATTCTGGTTTCGCGGTACATCATCGGCTCTTTCTTTCCCGTTAGGACGATAAGGGCCTGTATAGACAGGTTCACGCGGGGGTCCATTTGATCGATGGAAATGCTGAGTCTGTTCATGTTCCTCGGCCATGGGTCCATAGAGCATTCCTGGAGACGATGATGAATAAGGTCCTGGGTCTGCTGGGCGGGCAATATATCCGGGATTCGGTTTTGAAAGTGGCGAGATTCCATGTTGATCGATCGGTCGGTAAGAAAGCTGTATCGGAGGGCTTCTCATTGTCGAAATTGAATTGCTCGGGCTATCCCTATGAGTACCGTCTAGAAGCTCTTCGATATTGCCAGAGCCCGAAGGACCCCACATGGGGGAGACAGGCGGGGACGGTAGAGGGCTTGCTGTATGTCCATCGCCATGCTTGAGCTGGTCCAGAAGAAAGGAAGTGATACATTGGTCGATGAGCCGTTTTGTTTTTTCGAGTGATAGTAGAGGAACTGAAGAAGAATTAGTATAGTACAACGAAATAATGCTGCGGTTTTCATAATCTCACCTCTAGGTTGAGCACTTCCGGGACTCGTCCCTGGTCTTACTGCCACAGGGGCCCGATGTCCGTCACCACGTCTTGCCTCCAAAAGAATGGGCTTCAAATCGTTGATGGTCAAACACACGGTACATCTGAAAACACCCAAATTCTTGGGCCATCGTACCATAGAGTCGCAAGTCATACATTTCCCCGTTGTCAAGTCCTTCTCGGGTACTTTTTGTTTGGCGTTCGTCTCTGGTCTTTGAGGGCGCATTGGTGAGGAACCGCTTAGGTCGTCGTCTGTCGAGTCCAATCCATTGCCCCCCACGCCATCATCGTGCCTTTTCTTTTTGCCAGGCAATAAGGAGGGAAACGGATGGCTCATAGAGCGTCCGTGTCTACTAGCGGTTCGAGTTGGCTTGGATGAGCTCGCTGCTCCATGCGGTGGTGTCCCATTTGCGCCGTTGGAAGTGGCAGCCAGGGTTGGGATTTCGTATGCACTTTCCAGTATGTCGGATTCTGTTACTCTGAGAGGAACTCGTGGGGGTGGTCTCGCAGGACTCGAACCGGCGGGGTGTGAGTTATGATCGGGTCGAGTATTCGGAGAGAGGATTCGGTTTGACCATGGTGCCATCGCAAAGCTCTTGGTTGCTGGCGGGTCTACAGGAATGGCGCAAGACTTGTGAATTGGGCATTTGGAGGTGTGAGAGGATTATGAAGGCCCGGCGCTACGGTGAGCGGTCTATCGTTCTGCAAAATATCGTCGTGGGCTCTTTCCTTCAATACGAGGACGGGTATTAGCTTCTGGGTCTGACGTCCCTGAGGGCTGGACCGAGAAATTGAGTTTCTGTAGACACAGGCGCGTTGGGGCACATACCTTCACCCATGATATAGAAATGGCACGCAAAAGTTATTCAGCTGGATGCTAAATCAATGTGGAAGAAGCTCATTAAATAATAATGGAAATAAGTAAGTACCGTTACCTCGTCTGGGCGGGCAGTTGTCCCAGCTGCAAAGGACAACCCCAGTTTCATCGACCAAACTGGGGCTAGTTTCAATACGAACTTTCCATACGTCCCCTGCCGACGATCTTTTCCCCACTCCTTTTTTCCCAAAGGGGCGGCAAGTCAGAGTTCAAGAAAGGGCTGGCTGGCTGGCTGGCTGGCTGGAAATGATAAGAGAAACTGGCCCAGTGGCTCTCGGATGTTGCGTTGCAGCACTTGCATTAGGATGCATTAGGATGCATTCATAAGTCCAACCCCCGTGCAATAAAAAGTGGTGCTCAGCCAACAATCTGTAACGGAAAACAAAATACATATCACAGAATCACAAGGTAAAATGGTGAAATATTATTTTGATGCATTCATTCATTGGCATACCACATGTGCAAATGTGGTTGCATATTTTCGCAAGACCTTGACGAATTTGCCAAAGCCGTAAACATCCCAGCCCTGTAAAGCATAGCAGTACAACCCCTCGAAAACGCCGCCTCCTAAGACATTTAACGGTATCTTTGAAGGTTGAGAGTGTTGTGTCTCTTCCAGGTCTTTCTGCGTCCAGCAGTTGTCTTGTTGAATCCGTGGCCCTTGCCCAATCCACGAGACTTCTTTCCGGTAGCGGTCAATCCACGAGATTCGCGGTGCTTGTGAACAGGAGCGACGATCCAGTTGATACGAGCATCGCGACGGATGGCCTTGTGTTGGGGGTCGACCAAGATAACCTCGTAGTATTTGTAGGTCGAGTCCTGGTTGATCCAGTACGAGTTGAGAACTCGCAAATTGGCGCAACGACGTCCAACACGCTCCTCAGCAGTCGACTTGAGAGATCGTTGGTATTTGAGTTGATTTACACCCTGGTTGGTTGGCTTTCCTAAATTTCAAATTGAGGTCAGCAATCTGACAACTAGTCCTCCGCAAGCTGTGGAGCCCGCTTCCTCCATTTGGGGGTTCCTTACCGTACGTAGCACCCTTTGGTACTGGCTTCTTGCGACCTCCACGACGGACACGGACACGGTAGATAACATATCCTTGCTTTGCCTTGTAGCCTAGACGGCGGGCCTTGTCTGGACGAGATGGGCGGGAAGCACGGTGGATGACGTTCAATTGTCGAAGCTATATTTTGCACTCTCAGCTAATGTTCAACGAGTGTATAGCAGAGACATCAAGGGATGTCCACGTCCACAATATTCCAGTTTGTCTCGAGAACCAGTTCGAAGTATTGTTTCGGTGTGACGCTGCCGCGGCAGAAAAGGATCGATTTTATCTTACCTCCCAGCATCGAACACGGAGAAGGAAGCGCAGGACATCAGACTGCTTCTTCTTCTGGAGTTCCTCCACGTATTTAAGGGCTCCCATCTAGAGATGTCAGCATTCATCAACCACATTGCGCGTTTTGACGGACCTTGATTGAGAGAGTGGGTGTCGGTTTGTCGGTTGTCGTTGGTCCTAAATTGACAAAAGTTTTGGATGAGGTTTTAACGAAATAAGCTCAGTGTGCGCGATAAGCACGGACCATGCCCCCTCGTCAAGAAAGCGGCGAGAGCCTTACTAACACCTGAGGCAGCACTCCGCCATTCTTGAAGTCTTGAAGAGCATTTCAGTATTGAACAAAACACACAGAAATTGTACCTGGTCTATAGTTATCTTAACATTTCGAGTACTCAGTAGCCCCTCGACCTTCCTTGAATCAAACCAAAATAGACCGGAGCGAGTCATCTCCGTATATCGAGTGCACCTGCAGGGCTGCTTTTCCTGCGAGGTCAGCACCACGTGCGCTCCACTTTTTCTGGACCTCCTACCTAGCCTAGCTAGTCTCGAGGTAGTATAAAGCTCTCATCCTATCCAAAAGTAAGTGAATATCCTTCAGTTAGTTGAAGCTATTTTACAATCTGGATATTTCATACCCCAGAGTCTTTTCACCTTAAACATATACTACGGTTTCGAGTATCGCCTGCACAAATATATCCCAGTGTATGCATTTTCCCTACCCATATGAATAAGCATTGGGTGCGTGCCGTTCCCCTGTTATCAAAAGACATTTGCAGAAAACGTGATTGGCTAAGGAACAGTCTTCGAAAAATCCCCTTCGGAGCACTCTTAAAATCATATCTTAAAATCATACCAAAGAGTCTTGAACAGTTGAAGCAAGTCAAGTGACGTCCGCTATTCCTCGAAGCAACTAATCAAATCATTCTGAGATCTCCAGCGCAACGCCTTTTGCCAGCGTATCTAGATCCATGGTTGATACTGATTGGTATGCTGCCTGTACCTCGGACCACTAAAGTATCTTTGAAACAGACAGAGGGAGCTATTTCACGTGGGCATAAACGCCGTTTCTTAATCCTACATCCAGCAAAGCTCCTCGCAACAAGGACAATTGTTACACCAGCAAGCTCCTATGACAAGCTACAGCATACCGCCATGTTGAGTACACCTACGAGATAACCCCCAGTAAACAAGAAATCTCATCCCATCTTCAATCTGCTGGATCAAACAGTCTTCCCATTCGAGAAGCGGCCCCCAAATCAAAGGCTTTAGAAATCTTTCGAAGACCTCTGTCCTGTCTCTTTGCGAGTCTTCCCCAGCCGACATATGCCTGGCCGAGGCCCTCGTATATTTCCTCCACCGCTGGAATACTCTCCTCTTCAATCGAGAATTCTTCTTCGACCTTGGTCTGGACCATGAGGCTTTTATGCTTCTCCAACCCAACTTTTTTTCCGATCTTCAATATCTTTGTTCCCTTGACGTTTTGATCCTCCCATAAGCTTTGCAATGAAAGGTCTACCGTTTCTGACAACTTGGAGTCCTCTTCAAATCTCCTCAGCATCATCTTAGCATCTTTCGTGATTTTTCGACTTTCTTCGTAGTTCATGCAAAAATGTCCATCTGAAGTTGAAGTGGCTTCTTCGGATTCGTTGGCTTGCGGGTCACTAGGGCGTGAAGCGATGAATGCTTCACGGAAGTCGTTGACAAAATTTCCATCAAGTTTGGCGCTGCGAACAATTAGCTGGAGGCACGTTGCTGAACATCTAAAAACCATACCACTCTTCATTCGATACCTGGAGCTGTTTCTTAAGTTTTTGATCGTCATCTTTCAATTGTTGATTGAACTTGTCGAGGTAAGACGCAGAAGCTTTCGAGGCTGTCTTCTTCTTTTTGCTTTCATACTGGACCAGGGCGAGAAATTGACTGAAAGGGGCATATTAGCGGCGTATCCAGAAACAGACAGCTAGAGTGCCTGTGTTACTCGGGAATGTCAACACGTACTGCGATTCTGCCCTTCCTTCATCCTCTTCGTACTCGTCGTCTCTATGCGTGCGCGGGGGTTCAGACTTTCGACTCCTGCTCTTCTTGACATGTCGAATCACTGGCGCATTATCCTCGACGAACAAACTCTCGCTGTGCTCATCGCCAGAGTTGCGCGCATCATTCATTTCTATTGCTTCTTTTTGGGCTGGTAGTGGTGATGGATTTCGCAGCTTTGACTTGCCAGAAGGCGCGCCTTCTTGTCATTAGTAGAAGAGTTTCTCGAATCACTGGTTGTGCACGAGGATGGTGGCTTACCTTCTGACTTGCGTTTTGCCGCCGCCCTTGCCATGATGAAATCACTGTATATCTGTGGGGGAGAAGAAGCTTGGAGAGCTCGAAAGGTTGAAGTGTTCCAAGGCTCTTCTGAGTGTCGCACCCCACATTTGCATCTTCCCCAAGTCAACAGCTCAACAGCTCGCTAAAACAGGAAGGGGCGATCGAGTCGCAACCACCGCGACTACCTCGACTACCTCGAGTGGCCAACGTAGATGGTAGTAGGTACCTATAGCCTGCCCAGTGGGACTTCCACCTCCAGCTGCACCCGTGGACCTGCCTTAACAGCCCGAGGTCAGCCAAGGCGAAACCAGATAAATCTTTTACTGGGACGGTACCTGAATATCTTCAGCAATAGAAGCTTCAATTCGTGCCCATAGAACGTGTGTAAAAATAAAACTCCACCAAATACACTCCCTCCAATTGTGGTTTGAGCCCATTTATCATTCTCTAACCTAGTAACTTGTGAGACAAACTACATGAACCAGAGGGAGCAAAAGATGTGTAGTGACCAAGACCAGAAGCTCTTCTATTTTTTGACACAAATTGTTTAGAAAAAGCTCGAAAAACAACGTAGTTACCTGTTGTGAACAGACTCGAGCAACTAAAGTAATTATATGGTTTTGGTTCTAGAAGCTTTTGGGTAATTATAGAAGGCCTTGAGACTGTAGTAACGAATCCCGCATCCCCTGGTGTTGCCAGAATCTAATCTCGAACAACATTTACTTGATCTGATCGATTGAACTTCTCTCTGCCAGGTGCTCTTTTCTCCTTGAGCTAAATTACAACCAACGCAGCGAATAGAACATCAGGAATAAAAAATACAAATTTACTAGTGACGAAAAAGTCCATCATTCCTACAAATGAACACTAGGGGATATGTGTGTATATATATCGTTCCGGTCATCATCTCCGGGCAAAACAAGAAAAACGAAGTGGGTATGCGCAAGAGCTCAACACTGCCATCCGCAGCCCTCTCGATTCGTATTCTTCCCTTTCCCACAGAAACAAGCAAAAAAAAGAGCAAAAAAGATCAGATCAAATATACCCAGCCATTTCAGGATCCCCAACCCAAAGTTCTCCTTTCCAAAATTCTCCTTTCCCAAAAGTCCCATGTCTATATTACAACGCCCAAATTTCCAAAACAAGAGATAGAGCGGTAGACGAGCTAGAAAGAAACTCATCTATTTTTGAAACCACGGGAACTTCTTTTTGGTAAAGTCCACAGATCCCGAGGTACTTTCCAACGATAAGCTTCGTTGATATATCGCCTATCTCACCATCAGCTATTATTCAGTAGGACAGGGCTAGAAGGGGTTATACCTCATCGTCAATGGGCATTTTACAATCCAAAATCATTCCTCTTGCGTCATCATTCTTATTAAGATTTGGATATGGCAAGATCTGACTCTTCATAATTGGAAGAACAACTTCGGAGAGGACCTCAAATTTCTTCCAGTTAATTCGCTCTCCATTAACGCCGACGAATGTGCGGCTGCCTTCTTCGGCTGAAACGAGGTCTCGACGGGTCAGAGGCACAAAAGGGATACGTGGTACAGGAGAATTCTCCCACGCTAAGCGATATGCAAAATGACTCTTCTGGCTTCCCATCAAAAGAACTAGCCTCGCAAACCTTTTTTGGACATCCGCGGGAACGAGGGCTCGAGTTTGTGCAAGACGATGAATCGCGGTTCCGTTGATACCAGCCAGGACGGCAGCTAGACCATTATAATTATTGAGCTGCCGTAGCTTCAAAGCCACAGTCATGAACTTTTCCATCATCTGTGCACGGTGTTTGGCCTTATCTCGAATAAGAATCATATTGGCCACCCAATGTGCAATGTGATTGAAGTGGCTGATCATTCGGTTGACGTTTGCAAGACTTTTGCATTTTTCCTTTTGCTCTAATGATAGACTGACGTGCCGAACAAGGTCCCGAATTCGTATTGACGAAAACATGACCCAATCAATTCGTGTCATTTCATCCGCTATATCATCCTCCGAAATACCCATGAATATACGATATCGGAATTTGGTGAGAGGAAGATTGGCTTTTGGAAGCATTTTGGCTGCTTCTTTTTCATAATCTTCCACTGTGTACAAAGATGCCGAGAAAGTTTGTGTTAGAGAGTCTCGGGGTCCAGAGTAAGTTGAGCCCGCTCTAGACTCGAATCGATCAGATTCCTCGCCCTCTTCATCTTCGATATTTAAATTCTGAATACTCTCCACCAAATCAGTTTTGGCACCTTGGCTTGGTCGCACTGAAGATGCATAGACAGACTCTGCAATGCTTCCACTTTCGCTCTCCGCATCTGCGTCAGTCCGAGCCCACCCTGTGTCATCATCCTCGACGACGCGGCACAGAAGTTGCATGCGCATATCGTGAGCCGCTGCCGTGAAGACTGGTTCAACTGACAACTGCGATATAAATTTTTCAAGGGTTTGACTCGTCGAAGGACTAGCGAAATCCCCCGGATAGCTCGACACCCATTTGGCAACTACCGTTACAACCCGAAGCTGGGTTGCGGTTCGGGTAAGATAATGCGTGTTTCTGTCGTTCGTGATAACCTCTAACCGGGATAGAATTGCTGCAAACAGCTCTCCAGGGGCGGCAAACTTTCTATATAAACAGAGAAAAATTTCGATAAATGTTTGATCTGCCCTGGTCATGACCTGGCCCAAAAGTCGATCCACGAGTTCATCAAAAGTAACTCCGGTGACTCTCGCCGGTTTACCAAAGAAGTTATCGTCATTTCGTTGTAATATGGGTGTATCATCGGAGTAGCGGTACGAAGAATCTACATCAGATTCTTCCATTTCAAGTTTGTTATTGTCAATAGATTGCGAACGGAGTGGTGAGCGAGTATTCGAGGTTGTTAGAATTTTGCTGCTAGAATCTGCACTAGGAAGAATGTCATCCCGGAATGCCGGGTGCGATGAAAGGGGCGGAGCTGAGTGGGGATCCGGACTAGTAAACTGGCGGTGGAAATTGGATCGTGAAGAGGGAGGATGTCTAGGAGATATTGGAGGAGGTGACGGAAAACCTCGAAGAAGCGAGTATTCGCTACTACTGCGGCTGTGTCTGGATTGCTGACTCAAGGATGTTTCAAGATGCTGGTGATGCGATGAAGCAGACGTACTCGTAGCGCGGGGTCGAGTTCCTGTTCCGGACGCGGAAACATCTGCAGGGGGTTTTAGACTTTGTGCTAGAACATGACAGGCAAGTCAAGGGTCTAAAATACGGTATGTATTCGTACAAGTACATATATGGGATGAAGGGGCTGGAAAGTTTGGATCAAGACAGGCACAAAACGAGATATTGCGAAAAAGCGAGTCGACGAAGCAGACTGACCGTTTCTTTTTCCCATGATGGCCTTGAGCATGGAGGCCAGACACAGCCTTGCGCTTTCAGGCACCGTCGCGGCCGTCTTCAGAGCCTCGACACAAGAATGACACGCATCTTCCATGCTCTCCACATTGATCTGTCGGGTGTTTTCCGGATTGTCACATTTGCAGGAAACGAGGATGGTGGGCAGAGCAGAATTCACGAGTCCATCTGGAGAGTCGGTTAGCCATGTGGCATCAGTTCATGGGTTTCCGAAAAACAGTACTCAGTATTTGGGGGAGAGCCGCGATGCTGTCGCGGTTCATGACATCGTACAGCAGCAGAGCA
Source organism: Hymenoscyphus linearis (assembly GCA_900536425.1). Lineage (NCBI taxonomy): Eukaryota > Fungi > Ascomycota > Leotiomycetes > Helotiales > Helotiaceae > Hymenoscyphus > Hymenoscyphus linearis. The sequence goes on along the minus strand of UNPR01000181.1, from coordinate 76,418 downwards.
CCGTCCATCAGTGGCACAATCTGGCCATTGATCTGCTTGGGCCATTCTATACGGCGGTCCTTGCCGATGTGGAAGGATTCGAGATGCAGCTCGACCAGACTTACCGTGTAGACGACGTTGTCGACCGGCATGCGCAGACTCGACGTGATGGATTTGGGAAGCGAGCGTAGTCCCAATGCGTTCTGTGTGAAGGTACTCTTGCCCACCCCGCCGCTGCCAATGACGGCGATGTTGATGTTTGCCATGCCGCTCCGCAATTGAGGCTATCGCGATTGAACCTTCGCATTAGTTTGGACTCGGCCAGCGGAGGTGGGAGGGGGAGTGGAGGGGTGAGGTGACGCACAGGTATCGTGGCGGGATTGTCAACTGCAACTGGGGCGCGGGCATGAGTATGAGAATGCTCTCGCTCTCCCTCTCTTGAGGATTGCAGTTCCCGGGCAGTCTGCGGAGTTTGGAATTGCTTGAAGAAGGGGTCGTCTTGGAAAAGAGAGGCTATACTTCCACGATCACGATGTTCTTGTTGTCGTTCGCGCTGGCTGTCGTCAGGCTGTAACATGGACTGTGGCGTGGCATCAACTGAGACGGTTCGTGAACTTAGAATCCGCGGAGTCGCGCTGATACTGATGCTGGCGCTGGCGCTGGAGCTTGAGCTCAAGCTGCTGGACGCCAGTGCCTTTGGAAGACGACTAACACTGACACTGACACCGACACCGACACCGACACCTCCAGGCCCACGTCCACGTCCACGTCCACGTCCACGTCCACGCCGGGCCTGATGGGCAGCTGCAGCGTTGCTGTAGCTTCGAGAGAGCGCGTCCATCATAGAGCCCAGAGCCCAGAGCCCAGTACCCAAGTCACCTAGGTAGTATCCACTGTTGGTTGATTGAGCGGGCCTTCAGGTCTTCGGGATGCTGCAGCTGGCGCCGTCGCCGTTCATGATGTCTATCAAGAGCCACCAAAGATTCCTCTCGAGTTAGAGGATAACACCTATCGTAGTTATTGTCGCTGCAATTATGGTGTTGTTTTTCTGGCAGAGATGCCTGTACTACTGAAATCTGGAGGGTCGTGGCCCTAAAGACGAGCCCCATTGGCCGACATCCCATGGTGCAGCTGTTCAGCCTACTCGAGTATGCCCTTCCCTTTTGGAGACCGATTGAAGGAATATATTTAGAACCGAGAACCGAGAAAATGCTTTCATAATCAGTCAGTCGCTAACTTCCAAGACAATGAATTGTTCTGGCTACCTAGGTATTCTAAGCCAGAGTCTCGTACCAGTATGGCTCAAATACGACAGTGACCTATCAGATTTCTCGTAGTAAATCATCCGGAACAAACTGGCGATGGATATTAAAGCGGCAGTACATAGCTTGCAAGTACTTGTTCTAGTCATGGAGAACGATCGTGAACACTCTACTAATATAAACCATAAAGTACACAATTGTCTCTCCCAGGTATCAAAGCATGGCCAACGGAACTTACAGCGAATGACCAGTGTCCATTCTAAGAGCTCTTTGGGTTTAGAAAACAACTTGCCCCATATACACATAGCTTTCATGAAGTCGTCTTTATTTGTTGTATATCACGTAGTGAGCCTGGGCATCAAGTTTCTTCAATTGCTGATTGGAGGTTGTACAATGATCAAAGCACGTGACACACTATGTGGTGAATTGTACTTGAAAACCACATAGTTCATACCTTCATAGTCTGATATGAGTCTGATTATTACTGACACAAATCCCAATATTTGTGAAATTTTCATCAGTATTGACATCGCCATCCCCATACCCCTGAGACATTTATTTAGACCATGAAATTCACCAGCATCATGACATCGAAGATAGATCTAAATCTAGAACCAAAGAATATTCGGAGTAAGAGGTACTTGTCACACAGAAGCTCCAATTATCCGGCGGGGTATCCTTTAGCCTTGACTAAGTCATACGCCTGTGTCACACTGTGTATCCAAACCAACTTGGGTATCAGTGCGGAGGGATTGATGACAACGTTCATGGTAAAGGGCTTAACGAGACTACTGTTATAGCCCTTCGGACCCCCGAAGGAAGAACTAGAACACACTATATCTACTACCGCATAATTCGTAATTTCTAGCTCAGGAACCCACTGGTACAGAGGCAGCCTCTGACACTGTTCTGTATGCACTAAAGGGATAGGAATAACCCAGAAATCCTCGAACAATCTACTTTATTCATTTAAGTGGCTTGATTGAGCATTGGAGACGCATTTCTGGCCCATACAAAAGAATGAGATATCTTTCGAGTCCGAACGCCTCAATCTTCCTCGGGGGGTACGAAGACAACAAAGAAACAATACAGCTACACGTTCTGGTGATACGATCCCGTCCAAACGGAGTACCTAGTACCGATGCTTCATAACAGCCGTTAGGTTGGCTTCACAGATACAGGAACGAAAGAGGACAAGTACAGTGTGATTCCAAACCGAAGATCGTGGCATACACACTTTCCCGCATTGAAACCGGGAAAGGGAGAACGTTGAGGAAGGCGAAAGTTGGAAAGGTCCCTTCTCAAAGTGACAGTAACCTTTGCCAACACTGTTGGCATGGGCAGAAGTTTCCCGATGTAAGCAGAGCTTCGCCGCTAAGAGAGGTTCTAATGAGGTCTCGTGCCCACCGCCACAGGAAAGCGATGTCAATCCAAGAGCCCGAGAGCAAGCAGATCGGCAGATGTAGAAATCAACAAGCTACACATTCCAAGAAAGTTTCTCTCCAGACTCCAGAGAAAGAATGAAAAAATGAAAGGGGAAAATGGCGTGTCTTACCGAGCCGTCCACCCGTTTATGAACAAGCACCAATCGCATTCAAGCAGCTTCAGATTGAGGTGATTTGGTGGAGACTGTGTAGTAAAGCTGAAGATGAGGATGTATGACATTGAATGGCAAATTGATCCAAGTCAGCTTGTTGAGAAATGTCATTTATCGTTGGTGTTGGTTTGAACCAAAACCGGGATGCCAAAACAAATGTCAAATACCGCCCGGTACTCGAGTACCCCACGAGATCTGCAGCCGGAATCCACCATGCTGCAGGTTTTCCCAATCGAGTCTCGTTACCGCCGCCAGCGTTAAGCTGCATTAAGAGAGCCAGCAAGCCAGCAAGCCAGCCTGACCTGATGTAGAGTTCTGTCGGTCCGTGGACCTGCTGTTGAATGGACTTGAATGGACAGTCAGGACTCCTGGCGGCTTCGTGACAACTTCGGACAGGACCGTCGACGTACTTACTTGGGTTACAATGGCAAGCCCAAGATGCATGTACGAAGTAGTGTGATGTCTGCGACCTTGACTTTTATCCACTTGGCATCGTAGTATTTGTACTCGGGTATCCCCTCGTGCGCCTCTCACGTACCTTGGTGATCATATTGACAATCGAAGAAAAAAACGGCGATGCATGCTTGAGACCTGTTGTGACTCGTCGCTCCCCCCCGTCCCCCCCACACCCCCCACATCTCCATACCCCAACTTGTCCCTGGAACGTTCTGTCTCGTACTTTGTGTACACCTGACATATCCCTCCTCTATAAAGCTCCTTTGCCGCCCAGCACAGCGACCGTTGAGGCATTATCAGTTCCAGATCGCCCTGCAGTAAGTAAAAACCCAAGTATTGAACCCTCCTTCATGCCCTTACTTATCCATGCTCTTGCGACAGGGAGTTTATATGAGAACAATGACATATCCTTTGAGAGAGCCCAAAGACATTACAGCAAAGCGGAGGGTCAAGCAAGGCGAGCCCTTCGACCCAGAGGATTTATGCCGCCGCCTCGAAATCCACGTGACCGAACAGAGATTCAGAGCAGAGAAGCGACGAGAAGCTAGAGCTGCGAAAGCTGCCGCGGCTGAGGCAAATGGAATGTATCACCATGTTCCCAAGGTGGCAGCGACAGCATTCCAGAGAACAGCAACACCAGACGTTCTGCGCCAGGTTCACAAACTTGCCGAACCCGTGCTGAAAACACAGTTAAACATCCACAACGAAGACTCCGGGCTTTCAACTCTGAGAAAAACCCAGGCCCGGGATCAAGTAGCAATCGAGAAAGAATGTGTGAGAACTCGTAATCAATTCCAATGGACTCACGACATGGAAGAGGCTGTCGTTTTGGACATCGAGCGTGATTTATACAAGCCGCCACAGCGAACATTTCAACCAGAAACATCACATTTACGAATTCTGCGCAACTCAAACGTAATTCAACGCTTAAGTATGCCGGGCATGCTATCGGACGAGGAACAACTTGTCCACGGGGCAGCGAAGCCGAGATCTAAACCATTATTTGAAGCAAACGATAGACATGACTGGGCTCAGAGGGATGATGTTGAGAATAGGCATACGAAACGAGAATGGGTAACACCATTCTTGAGAAAGAAAGATTCGAGTTGGATGATGATGGTCAGAGGAGAGAGGAATATTGGACACAAGAACGAAGCGTTAACGAGTATTGGGAACCTGGGCTCACCTACTGATGCCAGCAAGGGCGGAAAGGGAAGATTTCTTGCACGGTTCAAACGGCATCCTAGTTGACATTATCAGCATCAACATCGTATGTTATGCAATGTTTTGGGTATTTCGTAACGAACTTCATATGAATTTAATGACTTTGATTCCACCCACGGCTGTGATTATCTGATTCCGTGGGGCTAATTGCTAGTATGAGTATACAACTAGTCTTCCCCAATCCAAATAATCGCCGGCGAATCACAGTGATCCAGACTGATCATGCCTATTGGTATAGAATCCTGGTGGTGTGTGCGGCCTCTGTTTTTGTAGTCTCTTTGGAACCAAAGTGGTAAGCTTTGGTGCCCAGTAATCGGACCTGCCCTGCGAGTCCTATGCCGCCTCTATATGGTATTATCGTAATTCTCACCTCCTTGATATGGTCTTCTGCGTCCCCTTAAACGTGAAAATTCCCTCAGCCCATTTCCTGATCCAACATGTTTTGAATTATCCGCGCATTCTCCTTCTGGATTTCCTTCTGGATGAGTGCTTCGTTATTGCGAGCCTCATCGCCGGACAAGATCTGAAGAATCAGTTTGGAGAATTCTCTGACGCCTTCTCCGTCCCCATCGCCGTCGTCTCTGGCTCTGCGTAACGCCTCTAGACCTTTTTGTAGTCCGCGATCAGGGTTCCATTGTTCCTTTTTACCACCCTTCTTCAAGCCTCCCTGCCGGGAACTCGAATCTTCCTCACCTGTAGGGGTTAATGTAGCGGAATTGATCTTGGTGAGCTGAGAAACCAGCCGTGGGTATCGTATGAAGAGAGTCTGTAGTTCCCTGGAGTCGTCCAATGCAGCGAAAGGACCTTTAGATCCCGCGGCGGCTACGGTACCAGGTCTCGGTACAGCACTGTCGATGATGGGAACAGTGACGTTAGGTTTGCTGGGAAGCTCAGGATCGAGAGGGTGGGTAGGTTTATGAATATTCAAGCATGCGACGGAGCAACTAGGGAAATGTTAGCTTGCGATGTCTACTGCGGATTCACAAGCTCTTACAAGGGCAACAGACAACGTGTACATTTGTATATCCCATCCATCTCACGGCACACCCCGCAGGTTTTTACTTTGGTGGGTTGAGGGTCTTGGGGGGCGGGGGAGTGTGGCTCGGAGGAGGTGGTTGCGCCGTTGGCAGCTACTGTAGTTTTTGGTTCTGTAACATCCTCTATGAGAGGAGGGCCTGTTTTGTCTGCCATACTGCCCATAGTAAGCCGATTTGCGGAATGGTAGTGTAAGAAAATTGGTTGTAGGTTCCAATGTTGTGATCGCGCCCTGGGAAATCGAAGTTCATGAAGTTGCAGGGGTCAAAATTTTGAGTCGGTTCGCGTCATTGAGCCGAGGGGCGTGGGGCCGATAATTGTTGCTGCTTATCAACCGCATCAATCTGCTCTGGGCAACGACCCCCACAACCTCGAGCCTACGATACTCCCTACTTGAGTACCTATACGTGCTCTCTTGCACCAACACGTATCTTATTCACCATTTCCATAGTTCACTGCCCACCGTCCACTACGATGGCATCCGCAAGAATATCGCGGGCAGCTGTTCCGTTAGTTACCAAATGCCGCCCTCTCAAGCAACCTGCCTCTGCAGCTGTCTTTACAGCAAGATATGTACACCAAAGCACTCGATTGCCAGCCATATCAGCATCGAATTCAGCTATGAGACCAACGTTGCAACCTTTACATCAGCCTTCTAGCATGCTAAGGCCTACATCAATTGGTGGCACTCGCAGTATCTTCATTCAAACTGAGACCACACCAAACCCCGACGCCCTCAAGTTCCTACCCAACCACTCCATCCTCCCAGAAGGTCTACCGACCTTTCTCGAATACAAGACCCCCGGAGCGACTATCAAGCCACCATACTCCTCACCACTGGCTGCGAGTCTGATGAACATCAATGGTATCATAGGTGTATTCTACGGTGCAAACTTTATCACTGTAACAAAGGATGAAGAGACCCCATGGCCACACATTAAGCCAGAGGTCTTTGCGCTCATCACAGAAACCATAAACTCTGGAAAACCCATTGTGAACGTATCGGAAAGATCCGCTGGCGAGAGTGTTGGAGTCGAGGAGGACAGTCTCGCATACAACGAAAATGATAGCGAAACGGTCGGAATGATCAAAGAGCTTCTGGAAACTAGGGTTCGGCCTTCAATCCAAGGGGACGGTGGCGATATTGCATATATGGGATTCGAAGATGGATATGTACTATTGAAGCTTCATGGATCTTGCACCACCTGTGAATCAAGCACCAATACTTTAAATAAAGGTGTCGAGGGCATGTTGATGCACTACGTGAGTACTACTCTTCACTCCAATTGAACAAAGGAAGCTGACACCAATTGAATAGATCCCAGAAGTGAAGGGGGTTAAACAAGTGAAGGATCCTTCAGAAGAGGTCTCTGCAGCAGAATTTGAGAAGTTCGAGCAGAAGTTATTGAAGAACAAGGAATCCGATAGAATAAAAAGGCTTACTGCTGCTTACGCCTAGGCAGTTTGAAACCTGTACAGAAAGGGAAGAAGAATACAAAATTACATACTGTCTTTTCCAAATGGTCAACAGGGTAGTCTGGTATGGTTTGGCGGATCTGCAAATCGAGGGTCAGTCAAGGAACGGGTGCGGGAATGAGAGCCCGAGAAACTGTACAATAACTGGACAAGATACCCTTGGGCACTGGAGTTGAGTTACTATTTTCATAGCAATACAAGCTTCTGAAATTTGAGCTGCGTGTTTAGAAGTTGAAGCTAGTGATGGAATATCATATCGATCGATAAAAATGTAAGTTGAAGTCTTGTCCATCTCTGGGCATGTATGTATCCTGGTCTTGGAACAGCTGTTTTCTGATTCTCATCAGATGATGAATGCATGAAAAGAAAACTCGCACAAAGATGAAACATCAGATTTGTTTACAGAAGGCCAATAATAGATGGTACTTGGGTACAGAATACCAAGTCATCTCGGATGTTTTCTCCTCTTCTCTCGTTCTGTATTCAGATATGGATGCTACAACATACGACTGCATCTTTCGCCTCTGAAATCACTACGAACCCTCAACATTTTCCATAGCTTTCTTAGTCGATGCAGCAGATCAAAAATGGCCACAATTGTGTCACAAATAGACATTATCCAAATGAAATGACCATGCAGTGCTGTTCTCCCCTCTTGATTCACGTCGCCTCTCCACCAAGTATATGGCAACCTCTTCTGATGGACGACATTCCAACCCTGATTAGTGATTGGTCCCTCACTCAAGCTCCAATCGTCGATGGGTGAAGTGTAATCCAGCCGCAGCGAATCACATTGCATGAGCTGCAAACCCTCAAGCATTGTTGCTTGCTGCAGGAGTCAAGGGGTGTGCAGCATGGGATGAAATCTGTGCCGGAAGCAAGAGGGACCCCCCCTCCCCCTCCCCCTCCTTCCAGGCCGGCTCGTCCTTGAAGCGATATTTCTTACCAGGAAGTGGAAGAAGCGGGTGTGGGTGACCTTGGGCAGCCATCTGTGAACACAATCGTGATTCGTGATGGCGTACTCGTAGTCAGCTCTGCGGAGAAGAAGAGCGGGGAGAGAGAGAGGGAGGCCCAGAAATAATATCATACAAATTACTGCACTTTACGATACCATGTTGTACAGGCGGTGCGGTATTAAGGACTAGGACAAGCTTCCCCGCAAATTCAAGATTCTTTTTGGCTCCGCCGTCAAAAAGAAAGGTTGATGGTGGCACTGAGTAGGCCGTGCCTCCACAAGACACCCGGCGGCGAAACATCCCACATCATCCATCGGAATGGCGAGCAATAAATCTCGATTGGCTCGCTTTGCAAAATCTGGGGAAATTGGGAGAAACTTGCCGTCCGAGTTGAAATGCTGCGCTGCGCTGCTGCATAGGGAGGGCTCAGGGCTGGACACCGTGAACCATTGAACCTACTGGTAAGGAAGCCTTAGGAAGGGCATGGCGCATGCCATGCGCAGAGCCACTAGTCGACGGTATCCATTTATTCTTCTCGCTTGAGCAGATCCTCCCCTTCCCCCTCTTTTTTCCAGTCCCGGACTTTTCCATGATGAAGAACTAGCGTGCTGAACTACTGTATGAGTATGTTGGTAGTCTGATGGAGAAAAAAAATCCAATTTTAATTTCATCGTCATCGTTTTCCCATGCTCATGCTGATGCTGCAAAGTAAGAAGTTTCAGAAGCATACTCGAGTACTCCGTAGCGAGCGGAAGATCCGAAAATTTGGGGGAGCATTGGGCCGGCCAGGACGATCTGTTCCAGACGTTGTGGACCTACCAGGTTTCCATTATTTTTTTTCCCACGCAGCCACGCTTCCACGAAAGACCCCTTTTTTCAGATGGACCGTACTCGAGTACTCGAAGATATGGAGAGAGCGAGAAGAAAGACAAGCAAGCGCGCGTGTGACTTACATCGGCAGGTACATGTATGTAATGTACGGAGGATGTTGGAATCCTGAGTGGCTGCCCGAGCGTTTTCAACGGGTTGAGCGCGTCACTGTGGACCAAACTAAGCAGCCCTCTCCCAGGTTTGAACGGGGTTGCGCATGTCGAGTCTAGACTCCCCAATTCCAGGGGACTTCCTGATGGATGGGATGGCTGCTGGTAGTGTGTAAAGGCCACCGAGGGGGTTGTGGATTGAGTTGCGTCTCCGCAGCAAATATCGGTATCCCCATATCCAACCTGCACATCCTATACTCGTATCCTCGCATCCTCGCAATACCAATAATGGTACTTGAAAGAAGTGTACTCGAGTACTCGTAAAATTGTACAGTGTGCCATGCCCCTCTTTTTGGTGAAAACGTCGAATGCCCAGCGTCATCCCTCCAGCGACCTCTATCGTATCGTCTCCGTGTGTATCATCAGATGCACGACCGGCCGCCGGATTATACTCTGTATATCATGTTGAAAAGGTGTACCCAAACTGTACGGGAGGTGGTTAAGCGGTGGTCTCACTCCCATGATGCCCCATGGCCCATCTACCACCACCACCAGAGTCCCAGTGTCCGAGGTTAATGGCTGATAGATGCTGCCACTTCTGCAGGGCTTGTGTGAGTAGTGCGCCTATCTGCTGTCAAGTCGCCGAAGGAGTTGATGCGAGTAGATTGATGCTGCGTTGCGCTGCTAGTAGAAGAAGTAGTAGAGTCCCAGGGTCCCAGGGGGGGTGGAAGACGATGAGTGGCCTCTGAGCATCCCAGGCCCCCAGGCCCCCAGGCCCCCAGTTTTCCTACTCACTAGGTATGGCCGGGGGTATGGGTATAGGTATGGATGGCGAGGATGGGTATGGGGATGGGGGCAACTTTTCCCTGCCCACTGCCCACTGCCTACTGTCTGCCCACTGCCCACTGCCCAGGTGCTCGCCCAGCGACCCTGGTCCCAGCGCTTTTAGCGTGCTCGTTAGCTTAGCACCACTGGCGGAAGTGGAGTAGTATGCAGCAATTCTCGGCTGCTGCTGCTGCTCCTGCTCTCCACTTCCTTCAATTGCGTCTCCGCACGCCTCGCCTGCTAAGGTTATCCTTCTCCCGAACAACATACATCTCCTGCTCTTCCATTGTCCTCTTTATTCTCCCCCTCCTGTTCTCCTGCTCCTTCTCAACAGCCCACCACTCGCACTCCATCTGCCACTCTATTTCTGACCTCACAATCCTCATCGACCATCAACCATCGGCAATCGACCATCATCCATCATCCATCGACCATCAGCAACCCGACCCCTCCCCCAACGATACACGAGTTACCCTCAACGGTCGTTCCTCAGCTGCAGCCGACTTTCGCACCTCTGCTCTCCTCGCCCACACCATCCCTCGCCGCTTATCGCTTGCGCCGAGTCTTCTCTTGCTCGCTTCTCCTCTTCATAATCCGTCAACTCCGCTCATCTTGACCCTTTGCGAACTTGACAGCGGCTTCCTACTCGTTCAACGATGGGCAGCGCATAGCCTGGGCAACACAGCCTTATTTTTCGCACGCGACGACGCTTGTACGACTTTTCTTTCTCCTTCACACGGTACATTGGGCAGGCTTTAGATATTTGGGTGGGCACATAAATCGAAGAACGGGAATATCGACACAATAGAAGGGTTTATGGTTTTCTACGGCAATCGCGCTCTTTTCAGGTCAGTCGCGAGAATCTGCTGCCTGTTGGACTTTTTGCCGGGGCCTCTCGGGAGAGGCATGAATGTCTCCCCAAATCAAATGCTAATTGAAAAGTGAAAGACAGATACCAATTTCTGTTTTAGTACTCAACATCATCTCGTTCCATCATAGTAATTCTGCACGGGTGAGTGAGTTTGTTTTATATTATGTATGAATTCCTGCCTCCAGATGCCAGTCGCAGTGGAGCCACAAAGAAGTCTGGGCCAGAGTCTAGAGCAGCCCTCTTTGACCGGCACTGTAATCATGCCCAAATCTATACGCTATATACGCTTTGTTGTTGCCCTTCACCCTTTCCGAGGAGTTGGGACCTCGAAAAAGTTGCACCGAGAACACGTTCCTGGCAGCACCTACAAAAGTGAGGCAGCGGCACGGTCAGTCGGTCACAATAGCTACAATTGTGCTGTATTCTATCAATCACGATTGATGAGCACTGGGCGCCACATTCACGATCATAACCAGCTCACAATACCAAGCGAGCCAATTCTCTTCCAACGCTGCTAGCGAGGCTGCAATTTACCACAAAACTGACTATATTCATTCACCAGAAAAATCCATAAACGCACGTAATTAGAGATCCTTCCTGTCTATTTCTTGCGTCACCACTTACAAGCCCTTCTCAACATCTCCTACCATTTGGATCTACGAAAGCACGCTTTGGACTATCCCTTTTGTCTCTTGGCTTTCCGGGTATTCTCATTGCGATACAATCAACAACCACTTCTCCGACCTCCCACCAATTGATCGCTAGATTGGTCTCTATTCAACTAGAGACACTTTCTTATCCCCATTCTACGGGTCTTTAGTCATTGGCTTGGATCGATCTGTAAAACAGGTATGTAGGGCGGCTCAAGGCGGCTCGTACTTCCCTCATTGCTTTAGCTCTCACTTTCCAATTCACTCACCCATCAGGGTCCTTGTGCCTGCCGTATCAAGGAATCATTACTTGCTTCTTTTACCCCGCATCTGACCATTGGAGTAATATACAACCAAGTTTGTCTTGAGATATATTCACATCCAACCTCTGCCAACATCTCCCAATCTTCTTTACAATCACCTCCTTGTCAGGTCTGTCAACCAAGCTAATAGAACTTTCAGCACCACATACAACATAACTAGAAATCAGACTAATCACCTTTACTTCTTCCCCACGCATACACGAACCAGCTCTTTCTACGAAAACACCATGAGTTCCGCTGGCTCCAAATTGAGCTCTGGTGCTGCCAAGCCCGCACAGTCTGCATCATCCATGACCTCGAGCAACCCTTCGATCCTTCTTGATAAGTTCAACGGTCGTCGCTCAACTCCAGACTCGGAAGCCTTGGCAAGCTCTGATGATGAAGGCGATCGACATGATCAGACTCAACCAACAGTCCCTCCTCATAAGCCAACGCGACGCGCTTCTTGGCTCAATGATACCAGTCAGAGTGCTGCCCAACCTCGGAAGGGATCATTTGCGAGTAGCTCAATGTCACCCACAACCTCGCACCCTACAACTCCGTCAGCTGACTCAAACAATACCTGGAACGCTCATTCTCAAGCCAATGCAAGCGTAAGCCGAGGCCATCCAACTTCCAGTGCCTTTCCTTGGGGTAGTGGTATATGGACCAATGAATCTCGAAAGGAGCCTCCTTCTAGATTGACTGAAGTTCTTCCCTCCCCCACTTCAATGTATCCCCCAGGATCAGCTGGAAATGGTTTCTTTGGCAACGATGGTATGATGAACAACCAACGAGATGCACAACCAAATCAACCCATTCCGTTTGCAATACCTCTTCATCCAACCCCTAAAACATACCGCTCCCAATCTTACTCAGTTGGTCAGCTTGATCCCGAGTCGCCGGCGTCTGCTGTCCCAACTACTACTGCGCCGACTGCAGGTGGTCGAGGTCGCACATTGCCGCACTCCGGTCTCCAACACCGACCATCGAGACCAAGTATGCTAAGTGAGATGTCAAACGAAGGCGGCCTAGGAAAATTGAAGGAAGTTGACGATGATGACGATGAAAGCACTAATGGATCTAACCACGGTGCTACCTTGCAGTCGAATGAAGCCAAGACTATTGAAATGCTAGCCAGAGAAAACGCAATGCTTCGGCAGCAGCAACAATACCACAGTTCACGTGTTCGACCTCGTTCTTCGACAGGAAATGCTTTTGGTTTAGTGCCAGAGGATTCAGATTATGCAATTGATGAGCTTGAGGAGATCAACGAACTTCAGGAGATGGCATCTAAAGGACTGCCTGCTCGCAGAATGAGTGAGTACGGAGCAACTGGCCAACCCCGAGTTCCTTCTTACATGTCTTTGGAAAACCGGAAGTTAGAGAACGTCAAGAAGGCTTATTGGCAAAGCTCACTTGGATTTGGTGGATTGGGTGACATTTCACAGAGTCGTCGTCACTCTTTCGCTGATATTCCCACCCGACAGGGCTCAATCAGTTCAGCAGTTGATCCCATGTCTGTGCACGAAAATAGTTCACAGGATAGTATGACGGTGAAAGATTATTCTGGCAGATACCAAGAGGGAGCTGGTTACTCTCTGAATGATCATGGTGAGCAAACCTTTGATACTTCTCGTCGAGCATCTCTTTATGGGCAAAAGTTGGGCCAAATCGCAGAAGAATCATCATTGAAGGCAAATTATTTACATGATCAACCAACAGCTGCATCCTATTTCGGTGGACTTGCCACTGTACCTCGAAATGCTGATCAATACGGCTCAAACAATTATCAGCCACCAGCCTATCCTTACGGAACCCACAGTCAGTTTGGGGTTGGCCGAGCTCCTTCACCACACCGAAGCATGTATGGAGTCCCACAGCCTCGCCACAACCAGCTGTTATACATCGTTCTTTTCAAATGCTCTCGGGCCGACGTATTCTATGTCCAGGAGGGAACTGGTCTGTCTGTCAAGCCAGGCGACTTGGTCATTGTTGAGGCTGATCGTGGAACTGATCTTGGAACAGTCGCTCGTGATAATGTTGACTGGGCCGAAGCCAAGGAATTGAAGGAGCACTATGCTGAGGAACATTACAAGTGGTTGATGATGTATTCTCAGGGTGCTGCTGGTACAGCAGACGGCACTGGTGCTGGTCTCATGGCCGCCTCTAATGGTCTTCAAGGAAGCGCGATCGGCGGAATGGGACCTCCAACTCAACATGGAATGCAAGAACCTAATCCTGGTGAGATGAAGCCTAAGATCATCAAGCGACTTGCTCAGAATCACGAAATCCAAGCACTCCGCGACAAAGAAGGCAACGAGGCAAAGGCTAAGCGTGTCTGCATGCAAAAGGTCAAGGAACACGGTCTTCATATGGAGATTCTCGATGCTGAATTCCAAATGTAAGTGCTTCTCGACATTTCTCTTGCTTGTGCATCCCACTTACTCTTCAACTAGGGATTGGAAGAAATTGACTTTCTACTATTTTGCTGATGCATACATCAACTTCAACTCACTTGTTACGGATCTTTTCAAGGTCTACAAGACTAGAATCTGGATGTCTGCTATCAATCCTGCCTCCTTCGCTAGCCCCTCTCTTGGTCTCCAAGCACCAAGCGGTATTGGACCGGGGGCGGTTGGTGTCGCTCGTAGCGCCCAACCTGAACGTCGTGCCCCTCAGCCTGAGCCAATTTCTTTTGCGAATGTACCAGCCAACCGGAACTATGCAGGTGCATTCCCGCAGGCATTTAGCACCCCCGGCATCGATCGTGGATCATTACCACAGACCGTATTCCAACCTACGGGCTATGCGTATGGATATCCTCCATTTGGTGTAGCTCCGCGCAACAATGTTATTTCTCCAAATGGTTACGCTCCAATGGATACGTTCCAATCATTTGGTGGAACTGACTATCCAGCAAGATTTCCCTCTCCTCACGGAGCTACGCCACATGAAGGAGACTATGCTCGCTCGCATATGGCGGCACCTGGCGAAGCCTGGATTAACAACTTCCAAGGCCTTTCTATGAATACCCGCTAGATATACATCGAAGGCTAGGTATTGATGTCAAGCAAGTTACATGGGCATCGGTTATTTAAATACGATTTGCCAAAATCATACTTGATAAATTTGATGCTGAATATGGACTGCCTTATTGCATCTTTCCTCCGTCTCAATTTATCCTGGATTGGCTTGTTATTCCTACCGCAGTTACACTCAACGAAGAGTACACAGGGTGTACTCTGTCATCGCGAATTTAGATGGCCCAGCTGTCTTTGTAAGAGAAGAAAGAAGCTGGGAATTTGTTATTTACTAAAAAATCTGGGGCCCTTTTCTTCCACAAAAATTATTTTCTTTCTGTTGTTTTTATTAGGGGTCAGGGCACGGGTTAGGAATAGGGGTGTTCTTTCTGTCCATTTTACTTCGTCGTTCTTCGCGCACCCAAAGACAAATCGCTGGCGTTATTTCTCTCTTTCCACTCTTTTTTACGAACGACGAAACAAACTTTGATGAGGCCAAAAAAAGGAAAATTCACACATACATCTGAGAAAGCGAGTCACTTGCGATAGATAGATTTGCACATAACCTTTCGGGCTTGGGGTGGAGGGCATGAATTTTCATTTCTGTCCCTCTGGTCCGGGAAAGGGAAAGGTCTGGGGAATCAAGGAGCGTTGTTTCTTGATATACAATTGCCCCTTTCTAATCTTCTCCGGTTTCCTCTGTCTCTTTTTCTTTGCGGACTGAGGGGAGATATATGTGGATTCTTGCTCTTGAACCAATCCCCCTTTGTAGAGAAGAGGAAATGGGGGACTTCGAGGGAAGGTCAATTTGACTGAACATGGAGATATAACTAGGGTAATGAGAATAAGATGATACATCATCTGTCCTTATGGTTTAGTTCTCGTGCAATTCATCCCGTGTGTTCTCCCCATTCCTTCACCCCCATACGTATCTTGGTGTAAGGATACAGACAAGCGAGGAAATGATTGACTTCGAAAATAACCCCTATTACTACTTGCTGGGTGTACCAATGGCATCGTCGTTGTGCGTAGATCTTTATCGAAGCTTAATTCCTTTGTTCCTGGATGGGTGGTTCCACGGTGGGTGATAATAACTCGGGTTTCTCGGTGCTTTATTTTTATTTTTATATACCGTGAAGAACTGCCGGGTTGTAGGATCTGCTCTATATGAGCATGGAGATGGATGCAAGGCGAGTGAGTTCTAGAAAGGCACTTTGTATTCTAGGTTTCGTTTTTACCCTGTCGCCCATTTTCATCGAGGAGGACCCAGGGACAACAGTTCAAGAGAGTTATGAAACATGAGCAGAGGAAAAGTTAGAGTGCCTCGCGGACCGCGGTGGACAAAATAAAGAGTTTTTTGTCTGTGCGCCAACATTACTAATTCATCAAAATCACACTTATTTTATAGCACTTTAATGTAACTATAATAGCAACAAACCAGTAGATTTAGTCAATTTAAAGCTACTCCCGACGCTCCAATTAGTGACCAGTCATCTTTCCACCCGAGTCTATAACATCTTATAGAGTCGTGTTTTACACGTAAGAAAAGGGTACTTGTAGCATTGTTGTAGTTTGTTTACTATATTGTACTATCTTATGACGTACTAAATGATTGGGCGATGAAAACGCACGGATAAAAAACACCCGCTTATTTTGTCCAGCGCGAAAGTGCTAACTTTCTTCAAAACTTCAAGACCCAACTTCCCTGACCCCCATACTTCGTATCACTGCTCGCATTTCCTACTGCCCTCCATTAGACAATTATCTGCCCGAAAACAGAAACTGAACAAGGGAAAATGACTCTCAATACTGTATGAAGCTGCATGTTTCACTTTTGCCTACGTATAAACAAGTTGGCGCCGTCGAAAGGAAAAAGACGGGGTTTGTTAGCTTCGTCTCTTTCTTTATGATGGTAAACGATTTCTCTAACAACCCATATGACAAAATTGGAACCCCATTCCCAGGGCCCTTCGTACTGCACAATTCAATTCTCAGATTCATGTAAACGAGTAGAACGTACATGTGTTGCTTCATCGATTTATATTTATATTCACAAACGCCAAGTCTAAGACAGAGAAAAGAGTAACTCGTCTCCCTTGCCGGCATTATGCACCCATTGATTCATTCGACCCATTCATAAAATCTCCAAAAGAGCTCCCACTCCCTACCATAGAAAGTGCCAACCCATACCGAATCCACCCAATCACTCCGAACAAAACAAACAGAGGGATGCTATGGACCCCAAATGCAGATGCCACGGACGCCAGAGAAAAATGAGCTGAGAGAAAACCGGATTGCTACGCTCCGGGGAAATATGAACATGGATTAGCGATGATGTTGTTGATTAGGTCGCGCGTAGTCATCAATGTTTACGAAGGCTCCTTCACCACCTCCTTCGCGCAGTTCTTCCAGGAGTATACTTGCTTGCTGGTAAAGTTGTTCCAAAGCCGATGAAGAGGACTTTCCAAGTGACACTGATGGAAGTTCGGGTTAGACTTCTCTCGTGGATTGTGTAGAATGAAACTTACATAAAATGGCTGCGTTCAATTCCTCAGCAACAGCTACTCTTCCATTGGGATCCAGTTGATGGGCCACCTCCTTAGCATTTAATGGGTCCGAATATGCCATCAAGGCAAACGCATCTTCTAACGCTTTGCTGACCTCCCTTCGTGGGTCGTCCTTGAACTCAGCTTGAAGCCCTTGGCCATATTCAAGTGTTTCCTGCACTAATTTGTCGTAATCAATATGATTTCCCGGTGATTCCTCGGTCTCCATCCGGTCCCAGTTATTACTTTGGCCAGGGTGCTGTTCATCCAAATCCATATCATGGTTTAATATGTCGTCGTACCAATCGCCATTGTGACCATTACTCCTTTTCGAGACATGCGATTTGTTGGAGTGTTGCAATTCAGCACCTTGTCGAATCATTTCGATAAATCTTCGACATCTCAAGCGAAAGTAAACATTTTCATTGTCCTTGAGGACCCGTGGGTAGAAAGCATTGGTGTACTTGAGGGCTCTTTCGACATCTCCATCTAAAACAGCGGTCCGAATTCCTAAACCAGTCAGTAGTTTTCAGGTGTGATTTGAACTGACAGCCATACGTTGTCGATGACCGGCATCTTCATCCTCTTTGACATTGACACCTGGAATTACAGCGCTGGGATCTAAAGTTAAGGCTTTCTTCTCCGAATGAACCTCTTCTGCAAACGATCTTGCTGTTTCTATGTAGCCATCGTGCGTGAGGAATTGAAGGACCTGGAGAGTTGAAAGATCAATACATGCGGCCAAGAGATCATTGCTATCAAAACCTACCAGAGACTGAATCAATTCTGTTTCGTTCAGTGAAGGAGCAAGTCTTTTAGTACTACGATCAATTAGTTCCAGAAGCGTCGGAAGTAAACTCCTTGATTATACCTGGTTCTCTCAATCTCATATTGTATATGCTTCTTCTCGAGCTACAATACCAAATATTAGCGGCTTGATCATGATGCGGCGTCAGACATGACACCCAACCCTTCTTCGTGCGGATATCTGCTCCTTGGCCAACACCATCGCTTGAGCAGATGAAAATGGTACGCCCTGCTTCGTAATAATTGCCCGCAGCACCTCGAGAGGCCCATCCCATGATGCAATGAGCTGACGCAAGATATGAAACTCAAAGTCTGTAGGCTCTTCTCCAAAGACATGTGCGTTGTTGGGGCAAGGCAAAGTAACAGTAGTTCCAAGAGTCAGATAACCAGAAAAAATAAAATCACGACTGACCGACATCATGCCATCTATGTCAAAGACAAACGGACTTTGCCCAAAATTAACTCGAATATGTTCGCCGGACTTTTTCATTCCCACGGTTGGAAAGAGCTTTCGTTCTTTTCCTTCTTTATCTTTGTTGACCTCGCGGAAGGCAGTACCTAGGGATCGGTCAGCAACTTCCATAGACGACGGAGTGTGATTCACCAACCTAAATGATCACCATTTTTTGTGAAGAAAGCAGAACCAGTGCTGAAATTCACGCCGCAGCCTATTACATCGCCAGCTGCAAATGGTGGACCATAGTGTTTGCCATTCGCTTGACAGCCATATGAGTTTCCATCATCACCATGATACGCCCATGAGTCAGCTTCCCAGCCGGGTATTCTGCTTAATGTAACAGTTTTGCTGGAGAATCCGACAGCAATCGTACTCCTAAAGTAGTGTTAGGCCCCACACTCGATTCCAGCGATTTTGGAGACTCACTCTTCTCGTTTTCGTGACACAATTGTTACTTCATAGTAGTAAATACCACACTGGGATGGCATTGAATGATCCGCTCTTATAGCAAAAGCTTCGAGGTCTCTTTCTCGTTCCGTCTTCGACCCTATGAGTTTGACCTCCTGACCATCTGACATGACCTCGAGAGAGGTGTGCTTATCCTGGCTATTCCATTTTGTGGGCAACAGGGACAAAGACTCCTCTATCACAGGCGGCACTTTCTCGATCAAATCATAAGTCATACCTCGATGTGAAGGTGGGTTTTTGGCATGTATATGTGTACTACTTGCGCTTGTTGAGAGCGATCCGGGTTGCGAAGACTGGTTAGAAAGGCCATCCCTATGGGCCAGCACTTTGGCTTTGTGCCCTTCTTCTAGCTTTTGAACATATTTCGAGCCTCGAAGATATGAGGGCACGAAAAAGGTATCGCCGTGTATAGTTCCATATGCTCCGTATCCATTTCCATTCATGATCGGGCCATATGCACTTGAAGAATTGGGCAGATGTCCATTCCGGCCCCACGATCCTGGACGCCCATGCTGTCCTCCCTGCCCTCCATTCACGCCAAAGTCCATATCGTACGCCCGAGGATCGTATCGCATCTGTCCGCCCGAGGTCTGGTAGCCTGAGTCGTAGCCAAAATCTAGGTTCTGGTTCAAGAGGTTGGCAAAGGCGCCAGACCGCGTGGGTTGCTGGTATGGTTGTGAGATAGCTGCTGCAGTTCCAGAAACAACTGAGGCATACGAGGATCTTCTTGCCACAAAGCCCCCCGAAGCCCCAGTTGGCATGCTTGAATACTCTGGAACCCCCGGTGAGCCCGATGGGTATGAGTTGGTCATATCCTCTTCTACGATGGCCTGCTTTCTGCTGCGAGGCGGCTGGGTTGAAGGACGTGGGATGCTACGGCCGTGCACGAACGATAGAGCTGAATTGGGTGTCGTGTTGGGAGAGGGGAAGAGACTTGTGCTGTGCAAGGTCAAGTTGTATGAGCGGTTGTTATGGTGTATTTGTGGGGCTGATGGGTATCGGCGTGGAGTAGTGGTGGTGGTAGTGGTGGTGGTGGTAGTATGGTATGGATGCACTCGTAGCAGTAGTAGGTAGGTAGCGGGGAGGGTGCAGATGCTTTAGTAGATCGGTCGGGATTGGGATTGGGATTGGCCAGCATTAAGTAATGGAGGAGAAGCTGTAGTAGTGACTCGTGGCTATCAAAGCTCTACCTGAGCTGTTCCAGCATGAAAAGATGCATTTCGTGGTGTGAATAATTAGGTGGAGGTGGTTCTAGTTCGCGGTGTTCTGGTTGTCAGTCATTTGGGGAGTGATGATGATCGGAGGTTGGGTTGACTCGTTGGAACTTGGGTCTACTGACTACAGTACTTAGCCACCGAGCCACCAAGCCACCACACCACCACACCCACCACACTCTGGGCAGTGAGTGGGCACAGTAGGTACATTTGAAATGGTGGGGAAATCCACATGGGATCCCGCCCGCGCCTCTCAAATCACCTGCAGCCTCGTGATGGATAATAAGAAACTACCTACGAGTAGATACCTAGGAACCCTCGTCGTTCTAAAACCTACTTAGGAAGTGAGTTAAAAGTTATAATATATATTATAATAGAAAATATCAACTATTCTATTTATTACTTACACCCTTTTCCCGCTGCTTTATTCTGACTTGCGAACTTCTGTAGATCAATCACAGACTGAAATCACACTGCTGTACTCAAGAACCAACTCTTAAATAATAAGCTACTGTTCTAACAACATACAAACAAAAACTATATCGCCACAAGGGCTTATACGATCCAATCAGACCATCTTTGAGTGAAATCGAGAAGAAAATCATCAATCCAGTCATATCAGTACTGGGGATTCACACACACCAGTAAGATAGGTTCCACACTCAAATTAATGAAAGATGATCCTCAAGACCTTGCTTGTAAATTCACCGAGCACCTTACAATGATGCCCTTCTATGATACAAATGAACGCCCCTGAACGCCATACCACGATTCACGATCCCGTTGTCAGACTTTTCCCTGATGCTGTACAACAAACGCCCCCCCCCCGGCCCCCAGGTCCTCAAAAGCCCAACCAAATAATTAGAAATATGACAGTAATACATTTTATGAAGCTCCAAAGTGGAGCCAAACCCCTAAGATACCTGATGATAGCTGATAGCAGGCATCGCTTGGCCAGGAAAGTAAACCATCCAAGTAGAAAATGTTGTACATCCTGCCAGAAACAACAGCACTCACCCAGCATATGGCTATGCAGTGATAGCAATATCCGCCATAGGTTCAGTAACTGTCTGGCTGGCAGGAGGAGTAGGTGTTGCTTCAAGAGGAGCTGAAGTAGCTGGTGCTGCAGATGAAGGGACGGGTGAGCTTGCAGCCTCGACACCAACATTACTCTTCTCACTCTCAACTTGACTGTCCTTGTTCTCCTTGCTGCTATCGCCAGACGCAGAACCTTCAGGCAATCCTTCCACATTGAAGCGTGGTGGGGCCTTCCATCGAGGAATCTCCCAGACGACTCCGGTGAAGCTCTTGAGCACAAAGCCACCTTTTTGCCATTTTCGACAAGGTTTTCCGGTTCTATCGAGAGCTCGAAGACCGGCGTTGATAGCACCTTGATTGGCCTTGGGTCCTAGCTTGTGAGCGGTGCCATTCGCTGCTCTTGGAGTACTGCTCGAGTGGTCGATAGTGCCATCCTCCCTGTGAAACCCCAGTTAGTGATTAATTTGATTGACGGTGGTATTTTACGCGATATAGATGATATCCTTGGTGTAGCTATCGAGAGAAAGATGAAAAAGGGTGATGATAGGAACGATAAAGCCATGGTGTACTTACAATCTTGCCTTCTTCTTGGGACCCGGCTTGCCTCTGACTTTCGGAATGGGAAGTCCATCTGGTCCCAACGCGACGGCGGCGCTTCTCTTCGTTCCCTTCTTCTTGGGTCCTTCGATGGGGGGCGGTGGCATCGTAGATGGAATGGGTGTGCCCACAGCGACAGGAGTGTCGATATTCGACTCGGATTTGTTGTCTCCATTTGAACTGGTCGTGGCGGGAAGGGTGTTGGAGTTGGACGACGAAGGTGATTCCTTCACGGGCGAGTCCTCTTTCTCGACGACTTCTTTGAGCGGAAGAGGGTCGAAGGTCCGAAGGCTGGCGGGGGACAATTTCAGCTGCACGATGAGGCTTTGCTTTATGTTGGAGGACTTTCGTCGTGCGCCATGGGAATTTGCGGGTTTGCTTAATGAAGGCATCGTGGTGATGGTGTTGAGTTTCGATGGAAGGAAATTGGGCGCGAAGGCAATGGGTGGGTGGGTGACTAAATAATTGATGGTTAGCTACCTAGAGTAGTGGGTGAAGAGTTTTGCGGGTTCTCGTACTGGAGGGTCAGAGGCTTGATCGTCGCGACGTCGACGCCGGGGCTGCCAATAATGACGGCGGGAGATTAGTTGGCGATGGTATCGATGATGGCGGCGATGGGTGAGGATGGAATGGGGAATGGGGATGGGGATGGGGATGGGGGAAGGTTGGGTTGGTGCGGTGTGCTGGTTCAAGTAGTCATGGCGCAAGGAGGATGACCTGGACTTGCTCTTATTTGAACAAGCCGAAGGTTTGTGTGGCATGGGCAGGCACCGCACCTCATTCTTTTGACTGGATTTTAGGTGTTGGAGCAGACGGTTTCGAGGAGCAGCCAAAGAAGGCAAAGTGGAGCACTTGCCGGTTGCGATCAGCCAATCAACGCGCACCATTTCTTCAGCTCCGTCCAGGTCGCGAACAATGAATTTATCTCGACCTACAGGCACCCGGGGAATATATTTTCTCTATTTTTTTTATTTTTATTTTTTTTATAAAATATATACATAACATATATACCTAGTTATATTATATATATAGGTTGGTTATTGGGTTATCGGATTATCGAGGCCACTCGCTTCCACCTCCACCTGTTCACTGCCCTGGTGTGTCGCTCCTGCGGATAGGGCGTTTCTCCGGTATCCCGCCCCTTATTTGATCGCGAACCATTTATTTTTTTTCTGTTTCTGCTTAACCGACAGGAAGGTGTGATTGATTGAGATTGAGAGACTCCCGGACCCTGCCAGTAGTTACAGTAGGTACGGAATACTCGTACTCCAGTACTGCAATCAATGCTCTTAGCTGCTCTTACTCCGTCCGGTCTCCTTTTTGTTATGCCGTACCTCAAAAATGGCCCATAGGTTTGTAATGTTAGTATTCTCTAAAGAACTTGGGCATACACGGGCAAGACCGATGCATACCTATAGTATATAAGGATGATCTTGCTGTACTCGAGTATCTTCCCCGAATTACGTATGAGGCATTTCTTCTATCGCAAGTACAGAGGTACTTCCAATCCCAATTCCATCACTCTCCTTGCAGCGCCTCTCCCTCCCGCATTCAGCACGATTGACGTTCAACTCGACGGTTTCGGATAAACTGTATTTAGCAAGTTCAACATCTCGTCAATTTCTTAGACTTTGCAGGAGGGTTCCCGATAGGAGACAACAAGTAGCCTCATTATCTTAATTTTGAGAAGCAGAAGAAACTGATAGTTTAGTCATTGTTCGTTCTAGGATACCTAGTTGCAGCTAGAAATTAACCTCGGAGAGCTCAGCAGATCTCGGTCTGCCACCACTTGGTAATCTAGAAAGACAGATAAACACCAAGAAAACTACCCATCCGCCGCCGCGTCTTGTCGACCGGAAGTTTTCTGGGGCGATTGGATTTCGCTTCTTCTTCTCCGTGCGATCCGGTCTCTTCTATTTGCGGAGGCCATCCGTAAGCACCAACACGCTTACTTACCTCTTTACTCCGTACTCGAATACAGGTAGCTTGAAATCTGATTTCGTAATCATAGCCCGATTGTTTGGCAGGTTTCTAGAAAATAATGATGAGGAGACAGTTGCAGGATAGGATGTCAATTTCATACTTGTACTTGTACTGTTACTTCGTATAGCCAGCTCCATGACGTACTCTTCCCCTGCATCTACTCGAGTACAAGTCTTGTTTGGCTAGGTACTCGTAGGCAATATCACCTTACCTGCCTCCTGCACGACGAGGAGAGGAGGAGAGGTGTCAAGGCGACATGCCCGGGGTTTCTCCTAGCCAGTTGGAGTACAGGTATCGAGGGCTGAGCAGAGGGGAGAAGCGAGAAGCGAGAAGCGAGAAGCGAGAAGAATCATCTACCGAGTAGTTCTACAGAGTATAAATAAATAACAATATTTTTATAATAAAAAGAGAGGTTTTAATAGTTATATATTTCGGGAAAAAAGTTGGTACATCCACGCCTTCTCGTCCACCTGACGTCCAGACTTTCAGACGCAGATGGCTTAATAATCAGCCTCAGTCACCACTTTGCTCCCTTCTGAAGTTCTCCAGGGCTGCGAAGTAAGGTAAGGTTCTCTGCTTGGGGGGGTCCGAGGGGCAAGGGGGTTACTATAGGTAGGTAGGAGAGAAGGAATGGATCCGAGGGGGGAGGAGGGGGCAGTGGTGGGACGGAGTAGGAGACACAAGCACAATTCGTCAGAAAGATGGGGTGAACCGACACATTCGCTCGATTCTGGAGACTGGTGCATTCCCAGTGCCCACACCCACCTGCACTCAGACACTGGCTCGACTGGCTCGACTGGCAAACTGCGAGTCTGCGAGTCTGCGAGTCTGCGAGTCTGCGAGTGCAGGTGGATGCCCTGGTCGTGGCTCCATGGCTCCATGGCTCCATGGCTCCTTGGGTGGTCCAGTGGATAGAAGCCCAGCTCCTCTGCAATATTACTTAAGTAATGCCTCGCTTCTATTTTGCTTGCTCTCGTTGGGTCCTTGGACCTTGGATCTTGAACCTGGGACCTTGGACCTTGGACCTTGGACCTTGGACCTTGGACCTTCTTGGACCTTGGGGACCTGGGGTTGAGAAGAAAAGAAGAAAAGACGGTGGAAATCCATCACCCCGAGCTTAGGTTATCCAGCCTGCCCGTCCAGCCTGCCAGCGTCCGCTTCCACTTCCACCGCTCCTCGGTCATATCGTCCACCACCTGGGCCATATCTTGAGCTTACCCCCTCCCTCTCCTCCCCCTCCCCCCTCTAGTACAATCTCAATACCTCCCTATCTCAATATATCTATCCCAATATCGCGTGCAATTGCCTTAGCTCTAACCCCCTCCCACGCCCCTCCGTCCCCTCCCTAAGTACCGGTCCTTTTCCAGCATCTGCCAGCTTCCAGCAGCCCTCCAGCTTTTCCAGCCCAGCACTAGAAATTGTACCTTACGTGAGCCCTGAAGGAGCTCCGTTAGATCCAGCCTTCCGCCTCCTAACGCCGCTATCCACCATCCACACCCACGCCCACGCCCACGCCCACACCCACAACCCCGCCCCGCATAGCGCAAGTTCACCTCAGCACACCTGCACACCTGCACACCTGCAACTTCCAGAAACTCTCCAATCCTCCCTCCTCCCTCCCGCATCTTCATTCCCCATCCTCATCCTCATCCTCCTCTGCTTTCGCCCTCATATTGCTACCTACGTCTTCACTCAC
Organism: Hymenoscyphus linearis; assembly: GCA_900536425.1. Lineage (NCBI taxonomy): Eukaryota > Fungi > Ascomycota > Leotiomycetes > Helotiales > Helotiaceae > Hymenoscyphus > Hymenoscyphus linearis. The sequence continues at coordinate 50,976 of UNPR01000181.1, read as the reverse complement.
CCCATCTTCCTCCCCCCCCAATATTTACATCATGGCGAGCACATTGATCAAGCCCGAGGAGCCAGCCAACGCTGGGTGAGTCTAACTTTCTTGCCCGCTATACGTCACTTGTCCCGAATCTTCCCCCTCAATGTCGAGTCTCAACCACACCTCCCCCAACTACCAGCAAGGTCAATCACCAGATGAAGAAAGTAGCGGAAGCTCCTGTGGGCTCCAAAGCCTCGAACTGGAAAAAATTCTCTCGTCAATGGAGGTGGTAATTGTCCAGAACTCGACTGCTAACAATGTTTGTGTGCCCCACTAGTTCCATCGAGCTGAAGGATAACACTGTCGTTGTGGTTTTGGGTGCTTCTGGTGATCTCGCCAAAAAGAAGACGGTAAGAAGATAACTTACCTTCTTCTAAAATACACAGCTGACGGGTGCAACCGTAGTTCCCAGCCTTGTTTGGTCTTGTAAGTACAGCATCCCCGGTATCCCCGGCCTCCGCTCTAACCACCATCATAGTACCGCAACCAATTTCTGCCAAAAGATATCAAGATCGTTGGGTATGCGCGAACGAAGATGGACCATGAGGAGTACCTCAAGAGGGTCAGATCCTACATCAAAACTCCAACGAAGGATATGGAGCAGCAACTCAATGACTTCTGCTCCCTCTGCACCTACGTGTCGGGACAATATGATAAAGATGAATCCTTCATTGAGTTACGGGAACATCTCGAGGAAATTGAGAAAGGCAGAAAGGATACACACAGAGTCTTCTACATGGCACTACCACCAAGTGTTTTTACATCAGTATCCCAACAACTGAAGAGAAACTGCTACCCAAAGAGTGGAATTGCAAGAGTCATTGTAGGATACATCTGAAGTTACCTTTGTTTATGGCTAACAATATCCCTTGTAGGTCGAGAAACCATTCGGAAAGGATTTGGCTAGTTCTCGTGAACTGCAAAAGGCTTTGGAGCCTAACTGGCGAGAGGAGGAACTTTTCCGTATCGACCATTACCTGGGCAAGGAGATGGTCAAGAATATTCTGATTTTGCGTTTCGGTAACGAATTCTTTGGTGCAACTTGGAACCGCAACCACATTGACAACGTCCAAATCTCCTTCAAGGAGCCATTTGGTACCGAAGGTCGTGGCGGATATTTCGATGAATTCGGTATCATTCGGGATGTCATGCAGAACCATTTGCTTCAAGTGTTGACACTTCTGGCCATGGAGCGTCCAATTTCATTCTCGGCAGAGGATGTTAGAGATGAGAAGGTCCGAGTATTGAGAGCCATTCCAGCGATTGAGCCAAAAAATGTCATTATTGGACAATATGGCAAATCTCTGGATGGAAGCAAGCCTTCGTACAAGGAGGACGACACCGTTCCAAAGGACTCGAGATGTCCAACATTCTGCGCAATGGTGGCATTTATCAAGAACGAGCGATGGGACGGTGTTCCGTTCATTCTCAAGGCTGGAAAGGCTCTCAACGAGCAAAAGACGGAAATCCGAATTCAATTCAAGGATGTCACTTCGGGAATCTTCAAGGATATTCCACGAAATGAGCTTGTCATGCGAATTCAACCAAACGAGAGTGTCTACATCAAGATGAATTCCAAGCTTCCTGGATTGAGCATGCAAACCGTTGTTACCGAGCTCGACTTGACCTACCGAAGACGGTTCTCGGATCTCAAAATCCCAGAGGCATATGAATCCTTGATTCTGGACGCTCTCAAGGGAGATCACTCCAACTTTGTCCGTGATGATGAGTTGGATGCTAGTTGGAGAGTTTTCTCACCACTTCTCCATTATCTCGACGATAACAAGGAGATCATCCCAATGGAGTACCCATATGGTCAGTAGATACAAGAAGAAGACAAGAGAAAGATTAGCTGCTAATACTTCACAGGTTCTCGTGGACCAGCAGTCCTCGATGACTTCACTTCATCCTATGGCTACAAGTTTAGCGACGCAGCTGGGTATCAATGGCCAACCACTCGTAAGCATCACCACCTGTTCCAATCCAATATCTAGCTCCGGAATGAAGTATGAAACGAAGTTGATACTGATATCTGCGTGCTACATGATTGATTGGGTACTGAAGCTGACCTCGTTCATCCAGAAACCGCGCCCAACAAATTGTGAGGGATTGTTAGATTTGGAATTTGAAACTATAGACAGGGCGTAATCCGAGACCATATGAGGCTGAGGTGGCAATGCTCATAGCTAGGCTATGGCAGGTTGTACTGCGCCAAAGGAACTCTTTTCTTCGTTCTGCGTGCTACCTCTCATGCTGGATGATTATCTTGTGGTGAGCGAGACAGCTGGTTTTAGCGAGGGGTTTTTTAGGCTCTCTCCCCTCAGAGACTCTGTTAGTGGGCGGCCTGGAAGTTGGATGACACCCTTTGCAGGCGATTTCAGGCTGGGATTCTAGATAGCTCTTTTTTCGTCAATAGCGAGAAGAGATTGTATTCCTCGCATTTAGAGTCTCATGATATTTATTGATCCGGAATACTGCAAATGGCTATGTAAAAGCCCCGTCTTCTGTGGCAACTACTTATCGTGATATAAATTATGCTCGCTATAAGGAATGCGTGGTGGACTCCAATTCCAAGCTGTTCCGAGCTGGTGAAGGTTCCAAGCAACACAAGGATCCAAGAAGGTTCAAGTGGAGGTTGCAGGTGCTTGTTCATGTCGATCTATCACGTGACGCATTGATGCTAATTTGGGCTGTGCTCTTCCAAGGCTCTCTGGTGGATCCCAAGTCTCCCAACTATCTTCCCTTCGAACGAATCTGGAATTCTCTCAACCTCTATCCACACTCGTTTGTAACAAAGAAGCACTGAAATTCTCCACAAAAAAAAAGAATATACCGTCAAACCGAAAGGTGAATACGCGGAGAGCTACACGAGCGCCTCTCTAACTACGGATATCCAAACCCGTCGCTCCAACTTTCCATCCCTCGAAGCCAAAGAAGAACCGCCTCCCGACACTCCAACTCTAGCAAGCCACCAAATACCCACACATACATCATGCAGCTCCTAATGAGCCTCCTCTTCGCTCTCAGCACATTCTCCTCTTTTGCGGTAGCACAAATTGCTGCGGGAGGAGGAGCTTTGATATCCTCGGTTGCAACCCAGATGGCGACGACCTCGAAATGTCGATCCCTGGCAACCATTGATGGCAAAACGACGGCGATTGAGATGACCTTTACACAGACTTTTGCGACGACGGCGCTGGGTACTTGGGCGTTGCCTCCGACGCCGGGCGTTGGTAGTATTGGGCTGGGGGGTATTCAGGGGCAGATTGGGATTATGAAGACGAAGAGGGGTTTGGATGCGGTGCAGACTCCTGGACCTATGATTTGACTGGGAGGAAATCCGCTGAGGAGAGAGAACATTGGAGAAGGAGATCGTCGCAAATAGGGGTGACGAGAGTTGGTACGACCCATTGTTCACTGGGTAGACAATCTTCTGGGTGAGTTGACTGAGAGATGGGGAACGAGGGATGGATGAGAAGACGAAAGAGAATCTTTTATCTGGATCAGTATGATATCGACGAACCTGGGTAACAACAGGATATGATGGGGGGTAGAGGTTGCAGTGCGCACATATCTACTTGGGGCCTCTTGTATAAAGTACCTGTATGAGGGGACATAATTCAGACTACAGCTTGCTTTTTTTTTCAACATTGGGGGCGTTTAATACTTAGTATCATGGAGGGCGTTGTTGTAAGGTGTTTGTACCGTTGAAAATAGTACTTCGTTATATATCCATTCACACCGTTGATTCGTCCTTTGTGTTATGGCTGCTTCTTTCTTTCTTCACTGGCCTGTCACTGCTTGAGAAAGATCCTGGTATATGTAGCATAACACTGGTATCAAACAACAGCTAAAGGTCAAAGCTGTCATGGGCGTCAGATGGTGGTCTGGGCTGGGTATCATGAAATGGATTATACCTAGCATTTGTTTGTCCACCCTGTTGCTTCAGAATTATCAATCTGTTTTTTAGCTGTGTTGGACGCACCTCCGCTTCTTGGTACTTTAAAAAGATGGCTCCTTTCCCATTACTACTTTTCAAATCACTTATGAGCTTGGACCACAGCTGGGAATCAATAGAAAACTAAGTCTTTTAAAGTCTGCTTGGAGCTCTCTCTATATCAAATCAAGAACGTTTTGTGGCTCATGTGGTCGGTCCACTTCCTTGACCAGTTGGGGTATAAATCTATACCTAATTCCTTGAATTGGACCTTTTATCTTCTTTAAAGTAATCAATAGAGATTTGTTAGATTTCACATTTTCTCAATACATGGAAACGGTATCATAAAATATGTTTTGTTAGCGATTATTTGCATAAAACAGACCAGAAGGCTGTCCTTCCACCATGGAACTCTTGTTCAGGTTTACAACCATTATCTGTGTAATTTTATCTGATTTGACAAAGAATGAAAGTTTTCGTTCAGATTAAATCGTGCTATCTAATGACCAATAAGAAAGCACTAAAGGTCTCTAGCATCGTGTTGTAAATTATGATATGTGAAAATGAGATATCAGGCCGAGAAATAAAGCGTACAAGATGGTCACGTCGGCGGCTTTCTAATTATTTGTTGTATTACACGAAAGGCAAAATATCTAATTACTAGTTTACTGAAGTAGAAAAATCAGCATTCAGCTCTTTCCCCACAACCACTTCCATTCTATTGCTGGTTTCTACGCTCTTCAGTTGATCAGCGCCAACGGTTTCGTTTGTTTTCCCACCCACTCCTAAGAAGACGATTCTCGTAATCTTTACACCTGAATCATAGCCGTAGTTACCCTTCATGGTGAACAAGCTACCGTCAAAGTTGAACTTAACATGAGTAGTCGCCTTCTGTACCAATGAAATCCCATCATCGAGATACAACTCCCCAGATGCAGTCCCATCAATACCTACAGGGACAATAATCTCGAAGTCTTGCTTGCGGAGCTCGGTGGTTGTCATTGTGCTGTTCATGCGTTGAGGGACTATAACTCCTCCGCGGTAGTGGAGGGGGATGGTTTCCACATCGACGTCTGTGAGTGGGATCACAGCTCCTTGACCTTCGATTCTGGCGTGGGTGTAGAAGTCGTAGTATATGTCTTTGGGGAAGTAAGCTTGAACTGTTGTAGAATCTTCCTCAGTGACTGGGCTGACGAGGAGGGAAGGTCCGTAGAAATATTGAAGGTCATTGCCGAATGTGTTGGTCTCTTGGGGATACAGATAAAATAGAGGGTTGATGATTGGTGTTCCATCCTGAGTTTGGTGATAGAGAGCTGTGTAGATATAATCCATAAGACGATAGCGGATATCGATTGCCTTCTTCGCGGAAGCAGTCACGCTTTCCCATCGATAAAATTCCTGTGGGATATTTGGTAAGAAGCCATTATGGTTTCTATAGAAAGGACTGAAAGCACCCAAAGCTGCCCAACGAGCACAAAGCTGTTCGGTAGTGTTGTCTGCAAATCCACAAACATCTGATCCAACCATGGGGATTTGGTAGATGGATGCAAAAGCCATCAATGAGGCGATAGAGATACGATACTTTTCCCATGAACTGACGTTATCACCAGTCCAATGACCAACCTTAGTACCAGCTCCGGCAAAAGTGCTTCGGGTAATGATGAGGGGTCTTTCGCTTGGTCTACGGTTTTCCATTGCATCTCTGGATGCGGTAGACATCACTAAATTGGTCAGTTTTGACAACGACTATCCCAGCTTTTGACTTACTTGTTCCGTAGAGATTGTGGGTATCATACATAGTCAACCCATTCTGATGAATGACATCCGTATTTACGGTCTTGTTCGATATTCCTCCTCCAGCAGCATTGTCCTCGACAGTGAAGGCTGCAGCGTTATGGATCGCATACTTTGGAAAAAGTAAGTCACGTCCAGGGAGACCAAGCTGTTGATCTGAAGTCTGTCGTTCCTGGATTTGAGATGTCTGTTTAAGCTCCCCCACCTCAGTGATGGCTCTCTTCTGGGTTTCGTTGCATGCTGTTCCTGGAGGTTGGAAGTCGCATGAAAATCCAGGAAGCGGCCGAGGTGGCGTTCTCACATCTGGAGGGGTTGGTGGATAGCCAATAGCTGATGCGAACGGCTATTAATAGAGTCAGTGACTGCTTAGGTAAATCATTAGTATGAAAACTTACGTCGTCGCATGGGAAGTTGCACGGGAAGTTGGAAGGTTCGTTCATGTCAATCCACAAACCGTCAATATCAACGCCGTTTTCTGGGGAGAAAAATGAAGTAAACTCATCATTCCAATATTTTTGCACATTTTCATGAAACCAATCTGGGAAGACAGTCACTCCAGGCCATACTACTCCTAGCCACTCTGAACCATTGGATCTTTTGAGCCAAATGTCATTCTCAACACCATTTTGGTAGGCTGGGTAGTCTGCGTAAGCGACTGCTGGGTCCACCATTACGATGTATTTTTGGTTATGAGAATGGAGATAGTGGTTGAGGTCTCGCATCATCTTCAATGAAAAGCGTTCTGGGTCCAAAGAAAACACCTGGTTTAGTTAGCCAGCCGTAATAAGAGGGGATGTGGGCGTATTACCATTCGACGATCCATATAATCTATATCAGTCCACATTGTTTCCAAGGGGATTCCAGCTGAAGAATAGTTGTAGACTACCTCTGCGACCTCAAAAGCGTCTTGATACCCGTACCGACAGTTATGGTAGCCAAAGGACCAGTAAGATTGCATGGCAGGAAGTCCTGCGACCTCCGCATACTGCTTTGAAACCTCAATTGGGGTCGGACCCGCCATGAAGTAAAAGTCAAGAACACCGCCAAGTGTGTTGTACTCGAGGTATTGGTGCTTTCCGTCCGTGTTGTTTATCTTGACGTCCATTCCATTGGAATTAAGGAAGAAGACTCCATGGGTGCCCGTTAATCTATGGTCGAAATAGACAGGATGGTTACCATACAAATTGGCCCCAGCTGGAATACCAAAGGAATCTTGACTCCATAAAGTTCTGATGTAGTCGGTGGTGTTGAGACGAAACGGATCTGCATGTTCACCCATACCATAAAGATTTGGACTATCAGGAAGAGCAGTTCGAAGTCGAAGATACTGGGATTCGAACACGAGACTTGCAGCAGAAGTGTCGAAAAGAATCTCGCCTGTTTGGGTGCGGACGATGGAAAACGAGAAAGGAGATTCTATATACTTGAATAGAATACTCGCCGAGTTATTTCCTACTTGTCCTGTCGGGCGTGGAAACACACTTTCAGGAACCTGATATACATTGTTGGCAACATCCTGGATCTTGACATGAATTCGGTCATCTTCACATGCGGTTAGCAATTTACTTTTACAAAAAGCTATATCTTGAGGATATACTTACCAGTCTCATATACAACCTGTAAAGTCAGGCTCGCTAGATCGTCGCCATAGACATTGCAAGCGGTTCCGGCAAGAGCCAAGTCGGCTGTTAAGCCACTGCCAGTTATTATGACATTTGAGGCTGTATATCCGGGACAAGATGCCAATGGATCATCCGATATACTCAAAGCTCGGGGGCTAATAGAAGAAGGGATGGCAGTTGCGAAACCCACCAGACAAGACAGCAGGGAGACAATCATGGCTACTAGGTAGTACTAGGTAGTACTAGGTAGTAGTACTAGATAGAGAAATCGAAAGTCAACGTGCTTCTTCAAGAACCTAAGAACCTAAGAGCTTAAGAGCCTAAGAGCCTGCGCTTTATACAATTTTTACATGAACAATTGCGGATCCGCGCCGCGCCGCAAGACATGACGGACTTTCAGCAGTGGAGTGGGTGAAGCGGGGTTATTCAAGGTTATTGCTTGGGCTCCAAGCTCACCAGCATCTGCTCGACCCAAGCGAGGACGAGAGGTCGAGTAACTTGGGGGTGCGGGGAAGCGGTCGCTTAGCAATTCTAGGTGCCACGGGTGCCACAGGTGGGCGATGGCACGAAAGGTGGGGGGTAAGTGGCGGCGGCGGTTGCAGACTTGCAGTGGCCACTGGCCACGAAAAGGACCGACAGCCGGCTTTCAAGTTTCTACCAGAGTAAATTTATTCCGAGTCTCCGTCTGCGAGACTGTACTCGAGTACTCGGCTAAGTCCACTAGCGTCTTTTCCATTGCTATTGCATGTCACCTGACTGCCGCCGTTTCTTGACCGCTACGAGTAGCCTCTAGGGATCGTTCGTATGTAGAACGGATCGCTAATTACAAGCAACCAATTTTCAAGTATCAAAAGCTTATTGTATCCAACACCTCGCGCGCTCCGTACCCGGCTCGGCCCTCACATGCAACCATTATACGCAACCTACCGTAGGTCCGTATTGTAGAGTTGCCTGAATATTATTAACGTGTTAATATATTTCTATTTAACAAAAAAACAAAAACGGTGCAAGAACCACAACATTGCTTTCGAGTACCAGGAAACTATGAAGAAGGTCTGTGTTTTTCCCTTATCCTCAAAGGGTGCCAGTAATATTGCCGGTAAACACACTCTCCCGTTTTCCTTTTCCCACTAAAGGCTAATCAGCTAAAATCCCATTTGCATTATGAAAAAGAAAGAATATGACTTGCCTTAATTCCGTCCCAGCCATTGACCTCTCTACCCAACCAAGCATCATATAACTGGGTCCCTACACGTCCACGAATACTCCAAGACGTGCCTTCAAATCTCTCACTTGTTTGCGGCCCAAAAGGGCTACCCGAGCCCCCGCTGTCCTTTCTTTTTCCTGGGTTGAAGAACCTTTCTAGTCTTTCTCCCCTCCATTCTCTATCGAGCCAAGTTGGTATGGGAGCGAAGACGGGCTTCAATCGACGCAGAAGTGCTAGAGTTGAGGGAGCCATGTCTCTCGCCAAATGGGTACCTTTTATGTCATTCTCATGCATTAGACACAAAAGCTTCCTACTCATACGTACTCGAGCCCCAATGCTCGCCCGACGAGGAATGTCCTCATTGAATCCCCATATCACGTTTCTAGAGGTCCAGGTTGTATCCACAGGGTTGAAAATTGGAGACAAGCTTATGAGATTAGCCTCTCACTCAATCCCCCACTTGTACGCTTCACCTGCCGGATCGTCAACTGGAGGTTTCTCTCCAACGGGCACAATATCTTCAACTTCTGGAGCTCCCCAAATAATGCCAGAGCCGTAGATATCGTGTATATATTTTCAAAACCTGGAACGGTAAGGAAAATGTATCTCAGGGACGTAGAACCTCTCATTCCTTTCTTAAAGCCCCTTCCGCGGCTGTATCTTAGCGAAACTAGAAAGCTTTTCGAACATATTATAATAATGGCCTGTATAGCGAGCTTCTAAATTCCAATTCCATAAGAGGTTTAATCCCGGGTATTCCTGTGAGAACCTCTGGACTATTAACCAGTATTCGTTCTCCCGGTCTATTTCTGTGAGAAGAGAGTAGGCTTCGTGCAGTATTACCAAATTATAGAGGATTGTTATGTCTTGGAATTCCGTAGGTACGAAAGAGGAAAGTGCAGATTCGTAGGCCTCAGTCTCCGTGAAAATTGGAAGACTATGATCTAGCACTTCGACTACCAGGAAGACTTGGTATTCTCCCCCAGTGCAAGCTCTGTGATCAAGGCACGTATATTTTGTCTGTCATTTTCTGTGAATTTCTGCGATGAATTAGCTCGAATTAGGAATGCGGTGCGAGTGTCTGCCAGAGCTACTTTAGCGGGAATGCCACGGTGAGCCCTCTCTGTCATCGACTTTATCCTGTTGACATGCAAATCCGTTGCTTTTTTCTCGTTCCTGGTGGCAATTGTCTCAACTGAGTTTATCTTAGCATATCGGTCCTTGTTCAGATCCACACAATCAGTCTGCAAAGATCCCCAATCAACCTTGTCCCAGAATCTTGAGTCCTTAACCGTACCATCGAATGTCCCCTCTTCATCATCTTCGTTGAACCCGTATAGTCCTAACCTCCCCTCCCTCTCGAAGCAAAGGTTGCTATCAATATCGAGAGGGACATAACTCCCCATCATTCCATCCTCAAAGATCCCATGATGTCCAGAAACTGCTTTGATATCCTCGAGATTTCCTTGCGGACCAAGGCATTGATGGTAAAAACTCTGATTGGTGACATTCCATGCCCGATCGTTATAAGTAGGGTATGGTGAATATTTGTAGAATGGGGCTTGTGTGTATTCTGTTGAAGGGCCCGCTGGGGTGAGATGCTTGGCAGCGAAGCCCGCATGACCTCCTGATTGAACAAGGTGATCGATGGTATTGCCGAATATCCTCCCCGCTGAGTCTCTCCTGTGCGTTTGTTAATGTTGCTTAAGCTGGTTCTATAAGGCAATCCTTACAAACCTAGCTTCTCATATTCCACCTCGAAGTCATTTTGTAAACGCTTGGGGTCGAGCTCCAGGTCTACTTCTCCTGTTGCGAGTCCTGCTTGTGCAGACTCGGTGCGGCTTAGATGATAATCAATATATGACGCCGTAGATTTTTCTGGCTCGAAGTATACCACATCTTCCTCTCCGCTCTTCGTTGTAGCCCCAATGTCAATAGTGCCACTGGGTCGTTCATAGCGTAGCCCCAAAGCATCATTGTGCCAAAACAGCAGATAAACTACAAACACAGCACAAGCAAGAGCCAAAAACCATCTAGAACGAGGTAACATTGTCGCAGCTCTGTGTTAATTGCATGTTCGGTCCGAATTTTTCGTGATGGTCGAATCCCAAAAATGAAAGGGGGCAAAAATAAACTGAAACATAGCAACCAAGTTGGAAAAAGAAAGGTGATATGGCTTTTGTGGCGGCATCTTGGCAACAAATCTAGCCCACCCACAAGCGGTTTCCGAGAAGACGCATGATATTTCGAGGTAGAGAGTGTCTCGTAGTTCAGCTGTATTCTTGTACTTGGGTGTTGGTATGGAGATAAGATAAGCTGCTACTGGGTGTGGGGGTTGTCTTAAGCGAGGATCCTATGCCCCGACCCCTTAATACCCCCACGATACAGGTGCGGCATGAGATGATGACACACACACACTCTCTCTCTCTCTCTCTCTCTACACTCATATAGCCTTTTGGTCATTCTGAAGTTTCTGGTATATTTCCGCACATATGCAAACAAAACAAACCTGTTGCGACGAGGGATAAAGGATAAGTGAATAGGTTTTAGATGTGGCAAAGAATAAGTGGACAGGTTCTAGATGTGGTACAGTTCAGCACTGGCGGTCTGACGAGGCCCTAGCAAACGCCACCAAATATCCTGCTATATAGTCAAGTAGCTGGACCTTCTGAATCCTAATGAACTAATCTTTTATCATACAAACCAACTAGGACCTAACAGTCTTTTGTACCAACAAAACCTCAAAAGGCTTTTCGTGAAAACTTCTATATGGCCAGCTTATTAAATCAGTAGAGTAGGTTAGAGTACTAATTAGTAGCAAGTGATCATCGTCCGAGACCTCGTAGCGCACCCGACTACCCGGCTAGGTAGTCCGCCCCCTAGGCCTTTGTATTAGGAGCGAGGCTAAGGAGGACAATTATATAAGCTACTTTAAAGACAAGCAAGTACCTAGGCTAGTAAGTCTGTATAGGCTTCATATATCAAAGTCTTTGCTAATTATTTATACTATAGACTGTCCCTTTAATCTAGTAGAAAGAAAATAGAGCTACCTATCCTGTTCTGTCTATTTTAGTAAGGAAATATCTATAAATTTTAGCTAGAGGGCTAACATTGTAATAAGGAATAGAGACTAGCTAGTAAAAGAGACTTTCAAGGTAATAACAACCCTAAAAAGCCAGAGTTTCGATATAGAGACAGACAAGAAAGAGTAAATAGTAGGACTACTCTTTAAGGATAATTACTTTATACTTTAAGTACTATTATAGCAATACTCAGGTAGTACTTCAGTATTTTAATATACTACTTAAACCTAATTAAGTATAACCCAGATATACTTGAGTAGTCGATTAGTTTGTTACTACGCTGTGTATAGCAGTCAAGCAAATGAAACAGAGGGTATTATTTGACATTACAATTAAATGGCTTTCTTGTTGGTGTTATACTTTCAATTTTGTTCGCCACACCCAGTATTACAACGTTCATTATTACAATTTCCGAAACAATCCCACGAAGCATAGAACATATATTGGTAAGGACGTTCACGTGAAATTAATAAATCATAGTAACACGACCGTAAGCCCCATCACAGCCTTAATACCTGTCACCACCCAAGGTCAAACCCTTATTAGTTATCTCCACCTCCAACTTGCTTGCAACAGTCAACGCAAATTACCCGCAAAAGTCACACAATACTCAGTATCCGCGCAAAGCAAAGCTGGACAAACGAAGACAATGAATGTCAATCGCCACCTTTTTTGTTTTCAAATCACCCTCAAGGGCACCCCCGCGCCAAAAACAACATGGATTTGCACCCTTCTTTCATTTCTTCCTCGGACATTGATCATGGTGAACTTCATGCCTTCAATCAGGACGTACCACAAAGGCCAAGGATCTGCTTGTTTCCACGACTTCCTAAAGAACTTAGACTCACAATTTGGGGATTTAAAAGCATGAAACCACAAGTTCTCAGGCTGCAATTCGAGGTCCCAGAACTGCCATGGATGTTAGTAATGACGATTCAAACTCAGATGATCAGTCAAACTTTGAATGGGTCGCGAAGACTATTACCTGATCACATTAACGGAATCTAGAGACGTTATATCATATCAGTCGCCGTGGAAAGCTTCTAGATATCAAGGACATCCCACAACGAAGGCGAAAAAGAAGCACGGGGGATGGTTCGGGACTTCGAGCGTATCAGCGAACAAAATCCATGATAGAAGATCCCAGTGTACCGGTATGCAAGCATACCTCATGATTGGGAGCCGAAGCATAGAGCTGAAGTTTGATGGGTCATTAAAAGTGACGGATAGTGATATGTGGTGGTACAGAGGGAAAGTCCGTACAGAAGCGTCTCGTTTCTATGTGTAACTAGAGCATATTTCGTCGAGTTTCACTCAAGTAAAAGCTGCCTGGCTCGCCTGGTTGACATCCTGCAACTCTGCGGCACGAATGAGGCGGAATTTTCAAGATTTTCCCGGCCCATGCCAGCAAATTCCCCTTCGGCCTTCAGCCCTCGCCCCTCGGTGCTTCCCACTACCATCACGTACCCTATGTTGCCTCACTTATTTGTAGGTCAATCTGGAGTAGTATAGAAAGAACATGGACGGAGTAGGAAGACCAATAATATCTCTTTGGTCCGTTGGGTGAATATGAACATTTGACTCTGATTGCAGAATATACTCACTCATGCCGGGTGAGTCACCTCTGCTTGTAAACTTCTATACATTTATAACCTCGCAGATGAAATCGCTTTCTTGTTGTTGACTCTGCATTCTTTGAACTACAACCATCGCTTGTTATTTTTCGAAGCAACTTGTCTCATACAAAAGTCATGGAGCTAAATTCAGCTTCCGATCTAGGTGTTAAAAGAAGATGTATTAATTGATAACTAAAGAGAGAAGGAGTCTAGAAAAACCTAGCTTAAGTATAGGTAAAAACTCTTTATATAAGCTAACGCTTATTATAGCCGTAGGGTTATATTCGGACTTTCCTCGTTACCTCGTCACCTTATAACCTAGAAGTAGATCTAGCTCAACACTAGGTGACAGCCTACCAGAACCCCCCTCCACCACTTTTAAAAGTAACAACAGTAACATCACAACAACCTCTTCAAGCATTCACCATATTTCCCAACCTAGCTGGCGAACTCCGTCTCAAGATATGGAACTTTGCAATACTCAACAACCCCCGAATCCTCGAGATCCTCCAGGGAGGAACAGACACAAACGACTGCTCGTTTTAGACCCGAACACGTAACCCTCCTCTCCTCTCAACATGTCAGGAACCATCTGCCGCTCCCCGAAACCACGTCCAGTATTCCTCACTTGGCAGTCGAGCCTCTAGAATGGTATTCAGGTGCCACCCATGATGGATTCATCAACGGCTTTCCTATCAGAAAGTATAGGAATTTGAAGAGTTTTTATCACACCCTACGTGATTCTCCTCCTGAGGTTTCGTATTGGTGCATGATTGAACAGATTGCACCAGAGAGGGGAGTTAATACGTTTGACAATGTCCAGACAATACTGGAAGACGTGGAGAACCCAAGAACCAGGGGACGTGAGGTATTAGGGAATTTCAAGAGCTGAATGAACGAGATCGAGAGTGGAGTGTGCCGGTCTTTCTGGATGGGGAGATGAGGAGGGATGGAAAGGTAGCCGTGTATGCTAATGGTTATGCTGATGAGGAGGTGGATGACGAGAATTATGGTGAGGGCAAAAACATTGATGCGGGCGGTGACGAGAACGATGACAAGGACAAGGAGAAGAATGCCAATGAAACCTGATTCAAAGATGAGAATCTAGAAGAGGTATGAGTAGAAGCGAGACCTAGAAGAAGCTAGGGTTAGGGGGGGGGTGGGCAAGAGAGTAAGAGATGTATTCAGACGAATGGCAGTGAATTAAACTCCTCGCCGCTTTCAGAATGTGGACCTCCACTTTTAAGACAAACGTAAAAGTGAAAAATAAGGCCCCATGCCAAAAATACATCAATACGGTCCACTGTGGATGTTGATTTCCTTGCTAATTACAAGACTAACTCCTCTTCATGGTAAGATTACACGAAGAACTATTGCTCTCAAGAAAAATCCGTTCATGGCCATGGAACCAACAGAGTTGCAGAAGCATGAAATCCATCCTGTTTTTCCAATCTCCCAGTCTGAAGTGTCAAAGTAAACAAAGAAAAACAAGAGGGCTACCTATAGTCATTGGGTATATTACAGCTACACACCAAGAAAATGAAGCGGGTCGGGCCACTTTGAATGCTTGAAACATAAAACAAACTATTATAATCTACGAAAATTGATCAAGACTCTATCTATCTATTGTTGCACATATGTATACAAATGTCAACTAAAGTGGGTAGGTACAGAATACGCCTATGAACAATTAATCATTACCCTGGGCCAGTAATAATCGTGGTGGGTATTGTCCAAGGCTCAAAAAGTAACAAGTAAACAATTCATCAAAGCATTCACAATTCCTCGCCAATAAAATAAAGTATGTGAACAGGGGTATAAACAGTAAATACGAACAAACGAATCCAAACAGAAGCGAACCAGTCTCGTCGAATTGACATATCTCATACAGTATCCTTTCCTAGTCGTTTGCGTGATAATGGTCGTACAAAACTTGGAAGATGCGCATGTCAATGCACCAAGTTCTAAGTCCGAATCACGTTCATTTATCAGCCCATCATCATTAATCTCGTAGTTCTTCTCTCCATTCGGTTGGTTTCTCCTCCTGCAGTACTGAGGAATCTCGGTTGCTGTTGGGTCCTTCTGAATGCATCTCGCTCGCAATATACGCGGCCATTCATTTCAAAATAATCATGCTTCAGGTTCCTGTTGCAATCTGCGCATGTTAAGCACTCTGGGTGGTACTTTTGTTTTTTCTCGGTCTGGAGAAATTGTCCTTCAATCCCCTTGTCGCATCTGGTACACACGCTATCATTTAATTTGTGGTAATGACGTTCGCAATATGGTGCGTCGTTGATAACATAGAATGTCGATGTCTGGAATGGCTCCGAACAAGTTTTGCAAACGAAACAGTGTTTGTGATATCTTCCAGTCAATCTTCCATCTGCTGACGAAATTGACTTTCCCTTGATAACTTCGTCACAGCCCTTGCACTTTCCTTTGGAAACAGTGGGCTTGCGCGTATGCCCGTTCATCGACCGAGGGACGTCTTGAGGAATTGGCGGTAGACGTATCCCATGAATAGCGGTATCTAATGACGAGGGTTGCGGGGGCATTGCGCTCCTTATGTTCGACGGTGGAAGCAATGGCCGATTCGAGTCTGCCGCCGTCACTACAGGAGAGGAGATTGGCGATACTTCTAGTCCTTGTTTGGGATATACTGGAGAAAACTCCGGGGACAGCTTTACAGGCGACAGGTCGGACATTGTGAATTCAAGATCGGCCATCAAGACATCCATTTGGCTCACATCGGAAGGTTGTCTTCGAGATCTTGCACTCCTGACTGAGCGTGGCGGGCTAGATCGAGAGCTTGCCTTGCTCTCCTCGCTAAACCCAGAGGTATCAGAGGACTGTGATTCTGTAGGAGTATGGTATGGATTGCCAATTCCAAACTCAGCTGCGAGGTTTAAATCGGGCAGTTGAGGGACCTCGCCAAGTTTGGTATCTAATCGAGGCCTTATCAAACTTGCGCCACGGGGAGGAAGAGGTCTGGAGAGGTCTGGTCCTGTGGGGGACGCCTTGTCGAAGGGAAGGTAAGAAGGCTTCGACCCCATATCGGGAGAATTCTTGCCTGTTCTTGAGGGAGACCTTGGTTCCGAAGGGGACATGACAGAAGGGCTCAAACTTGTATTTTCCAAGGGCGACGTTTGGGATCTGTTTAGAGGTGCTCGAATCTCATCTGATCGTGGGCCAAATCCTCCATAACCGGTATTAGTTGGAACCTTTGGGATAATAGATCCTGATCTTGAGTGAGTTGAACTGGCAGTAGACGCTTTGCGAGCATGCCCACCAGCGGTCGACGGGCGCACAATAGCCCCCACTACCTCGATCGAAGATGGCACTTTCATATCTTTCAAACTCCCCTCAGTCCCCTGTCTACGATGACCAAGAGTAGCTGCAACTGGTGCCGGTTGCGCTTTTTGTTCGGGTTTTTGGCGATTGATATCGAATGGGCCCGGTGCAATTGCATTCATCTTTTCAAGTAGGCCTCCACTAGTTGCCGTTCTAGGACTGACAGGTGCATACATCCGGTTTGTTTCGTTATATCTTTGCCCATTCCCCAGACCCTGCCGCTTTGCTGGTTTTGGTTGTTGTTTTTTTGGAAAAGGAGGAAACGCGCAATCCAAATTACCAGAAAGAATTTCAGGAGATGGCGGGGCTCTAGAAATAGGCATAGTTGCGCTTCGCAGCGGACCTTTAGGCCTTCCATAGGGCGAGTTTGGTGAGCCATATCTCGATGGTGATGCGCTGTTTGGTGTTAATTGACCTCCGGGTGGGCGAAAAGGTCTGTCTGTAGAGTGTTAGGAAAACGAAAGGAGAATTGACATCCCAGCACTTACTTGCAGCAGAGGTGTCAACTCTTGGTGGCATGGCTCGAGAAGGCTTCAAAAAATTAGGTCCATTGGTTGGGGTTTGCTTGCGTGGCGGTGGTGGAAATGGCTCAAAGCTCTCACTTGATTCTTGTGGTGGAGTGACTACGGTCTTGTCAGCAACAGAATTTTCGACGAGTCTAGCAAGTATCGCATACGCTGTTCACCTGATTTGATACAAATGTGGTCTCCTAATTTGGAGATCTCAATATCTTTGGCGCACATCGAGCATTTGATCGTCGGCAGGAAACTCGACTGTCGAAGTGGAATCGCCATCGTGGAAGTGATTGCTCTGTCTCAAGGGGAGATAATCGAGATGAATCTTTTTCTTTCTCGAACAGATGGTTGTCGCTGGCGATAATCGGCGGCGAGAATTCCGGTAGGGTGCTGCAAATTGATATCTTGGTTCAACAAAGCAACACAACACATATAAATAATCCAAAGTTCGAGCTACCCAGAAATGATTGAGAGGAAGCGATGTATCAGAAGACAGTGTTATATAAATATGGACGAAGAGCGAAGATAACAATACTGAGGTTGTATTCGCTGAGGTGTGTCGAGTGAGAGAGAGTGTACGGAAATCGAGCTCCAAAGTGTTGGAACGAGTGTTGGTAGACGAGGAAGCGAGGAAGCTAACTACCTTAGTACTCGTGAATGGTACGATGGCTATCCAAGACCAGTTGAAAGAGTAGAGGGGGTTTTGTAAGGACCGTGGGCGCAAGAAAACTTGGGCGAGGAATGCCGCTGGTGGTTGCACTGAAAATGGACGAAGTGGGTGAGGGTGAGGCTCAAGAGTCAAGAGTCAAGAGACAAGAGACAAGAGACAAGAGACAAGAGACAAGAGACAAGAGACAAGAGACAAGAGACAAGAGACACAGAAGTGTCTGGAAACAGGAGAGAGGAGGAGGAGGAGGAGGAGGAGGAGGACTTGGGGTTGAAGAAATGTTGATGCTTCTACTAGCCTTTTACTAGCCTTTTTACTAGCGCGGACGGGGGTCTCACCTCACTGGGTCTTTTGGATGTACCTGCCAAGCGTCTTGGTTAGGCTGGGTCCACGACTCCACTGGGACTCTGGGAGCAGTGGCACTGTGGGAGGAGGTTTGGACCTGGTCGTGCAGGCATCAGGCATCAGACAAGCATTTGGTATTGGAGGAGAAGGTGGGGAATATTTAAAGGAGAGACCTGACCAGGGGCGGGTGCCAGGGTGGAAAGGGCATGGCAGGGCCACTACTGCCCACCACTGTCCACCAGGCCCTTCATTTGGCTCGTCATTGGCTGGTCATTGGCCCTTCTGTGGCCCTTCCTTCTTCGCTCTTTCCCTCCTGGGCCTCCTGCCTCCTCCTGCCCTCTAGCCTTCTAGCCCTCTTCTGAGACTCTGAGTCCTCTCCGTTCTCCGTGCGCCGATTTGTTTCCCTCCAGTGCCTCCACCCACCCAGCCAGCCAGGCCAGGAGATCTGATCCATCAGATCCGTCAGCATTGACGACGTTTTTCCACCATGAACCGATGAACCCATAATACGGAGTACGGAGTAATATCATCCTCGCCATTATTAACGGTCAACCCCCCCAACCCCCAACCGCCAACCGCCAACCCAAGATCTGGAGAAGGACAAGCTCTTCATCTACCCCATGGCTAAGAAAGCTACCAAGTACGGAGTACTCGTATACTACCTAGGTAGTAGAGTATCGAGTACTCCGTTTACTCCCTACTACCTTGGAGAATCGGGAAAGACACAGAAACAGGCAAAATTACCTTGAAGCAACGAGATGAGACGAAGGTCAATTGAGTGTCAGTGTCAGCAGTGACTCCAACAATGGAAGATCGCCGGGTTTCTTGAACGAGATGAAGATGAGCCGACGGATAGGGGAAGTCTAAAAGTGCCAGTGCCAGTGCCAGCCTGTGTCTTGAACCCCACTCAGTACCGCAATTTATTTATGCCTCTGCAACTCTTGATAGAGCAGTGCTCTGTACGTAGTACTCCGTACTACGAAGTATGTACTGATGCCGTACTCGAGTACGAGATACTCTCCGTAGTATTCCGTACTTCGTGTTGGGCCTATCCTCTTCATCTTCTTCATCTGTAGTAGAGGAGCCGAACGGAAAAACAACTGTTTGTCACAGCGACCATTTCCACTCCACGTTTCTCCTGGTTGCATCAACAGCTTCAACGACAACCTCTGAGAAAAGAACCATATATATATCACATTGAAACGGTCCCTTTGTGGTGGTCGGTCGCTATGGTTTCTGAAATCAAAACTGCCCAGGTGTTACCGTGTTGCCCCAGACTCCAGCGTGTGGTGCGTGATTGGGCTGGTTGAAAGCGTCAATAAATCTCCGAAGGCTTCAGGGGCAAGCAATGTGCCCATCTGGGCCAACCCATGATTCCCACATTCCCATCCCATCCCATCTCAAATGGCTGCCATTGCCAAACTTCCAAACGATCATCACCAATCCTTCCCCAATCATCTCCTTCCTAGAAACCCAAAAAGGGAATCGGCCAAAACGGGTCCTCGGCAGGCGCGGTTGGTCCAAAAAGCCATCGATCCGACCATCCTGAAGAGTTACTCCCTAATTTGGATTTAATATTCGTTGCAATTGGTGTGGTTGGTGTGGTTGGTGTGGTTGGTGCACTCGAGTACGGAGTAGTTGCGATTGGCGTTGTGCACGTACTGTGGTTGAATCGCCAATGAAAGCAATCAGCCCTGCCAACCCAGGTGCCTGCGGCCTGCCTGGCTTGATCTGTATACTTCGTACTTTCAACGTAAGTACTCGAGTACCGGTAGTTGATCAATCGTTTGAAACAGGGACCAGATGTGCTCTGTGTTCACTGTTCTTGGAATAAAACGCTTCTTTCGAGGACCTACAGTAGCGGTATGTCGATGTCTGGAAAGGCCACCACACCAACATCACTGTCATCACACGCGACCAAAGTCACGAAGCATGAAATGTTTTGCCGTCGGTTATCTCCTTCTAAGACCCATAAAGGTCATGCATATCCGATAAAGATAGCATCGGTTGCGTTGCTTCCATGGATATCATCAGAAACCATCCATTTATCGTCATTCCAGAGGTGAATTTACTTTCCATGGTCGCATCCAAATTGAATTTAATATATAGAATAGATCTCGGCCTATGAGAAGGGAAAGATGTATAATTATTATTTGATGCCGGGCTCGGGAGGAATCATAGCTCGTCCAAGCTATTCCAAGCTATTTCCAAGCCCAGGGTTATCGCCGAGGTTATAATAATGAGGCCTTTTTCGTTCTTTTGTGCCTGACGAGGGTGCACAACCGACAATAATCTACTTCGTGCGAAGGACTTTGAAGTATCCGTAGGCTTTCTCGGCTTGAGAGATGGCAATGTTTCTTATATAAAGACCTTGGACCAAGGAAACAGCCAGCAACATTTTTGTTCCCCTTCGCTGCTGCGCTGCTTCGCAGTGCCGAAACAAAGCATGATAATAATATTGCCACTAGTGACAGAGGTACGTGGTATCAACAAATCGAGCAAGTTAAAGCCCACTTGGGTTGATATGCGGTGCGGTGCGGTGCAACTCTGCAGGGGAAACAGCATAAGAGATGCAGTGGATGTTACCACAGATCTGCAACTAGAAGCCTCGAACCAACAACGAGATGATAGAGAACATCATGATTCGTGTCATCATTATTGCATTGTAAGCATTGTACTCGAGTAATCATTGTAAGCATTGTATCGCTTGGTCTGCGTATCCTACCATCATTCGCTGCTAATGAAATTGGTTGGTGGCAACCTTGGTTGCGCGATAACACCCCACCAATGCCCTTCCAGAACATAGCAGACCTTTGGAAAAATATTTCTTGGGCAACGCGACGCTGGCTTTCGAATTTTACGACGTTTTCCGCGACGAATGAGATACCAAAGCAGTTCTTTCAAGTCCATCACAACTTGTAACTTGCGGTGTGATTGAATTGAAGCTACTCGGCTGCGACTTGCCTACTCTACTCGAGTATACTGGAATGAGTGGCACATTTAAAAGCGGCAGTAAACGACGTCCGTTGTTTCACTTGTCTAGAATTATTATTATTCATGGTTTTTCTAACATGTTAAAGTTGCTAGAACAATCAATGAAAGGTTCTTGGAGGAATTAAACTACTCACTGAAAATATACATGTCAGCAGGTTAAAGTAACTCGGCAAGTAACTTGAAAAGATAGAATAACGAGAGAGTGGTTTACTGCCACTTGAAATATTTAATTTGAGGCTGGTTACGAGTACTGCATTCATGACGATGCAGACCGCCACTTTGCGCCCGAGGTCGGACGGCTCCAACCCAGGCACAAGTGGCTCTGGGAAGGAAGAAGAAGAAGAAGAAGAAGAAGAAGAAGAAGAAGAAGAAGAAAAAGAAAAAGAACATATATAAGGCTCTGTTCACTCAGAATGTTGGAGCTCGATATCGTCCTGATTAAGGTAGATTTGTGGGGTGTGTGGGTCGTAAATATGCACTATTCTCGATTAGAACTGTATTCCGGCGCCTTTAAATTAGTCTCCACTCTGAGTGAACAGAACAACGATATTGAGCCTCAATATCGTGTCGATCACTTATTTGATCTACTTGATGTTGAGTCTTAACATCGCTTTGGTGGTAAAAGCGAAAACAACCTCGAGAGGTTGTTTTTGACCTCAACATCGCGCCAAGACTCGCCCGCTACGAGTATATCCTACCTTATTTACACCGCATTACTACAACAACGTATCGTAATATTATAAGTATCGACTATAATATTAATTAGCTTCTCAATAGTCAACTTCAATTTATTTCGTATTTTTACGATATTCTTTGCCGCTATTAAATCTAAATATCCCGCTGAGACTCGCTCGCCACGACGCACGCCACGAGATATTCTACCTTATTTTACGGATTACTACAACAACGCATCTAAATATTATAAGTATCGACTACAAAATTAACTGTCTAGCTTCTAAAGAGTCAACTCGAATTTATTTTATATTTTTACGATATTCTTTGCCGCTGTTAAATTTAATATAGTAAGTAGCAGGTGTACGGAGTACTGCTCGCCTAGTGAGTGGGCGTAGGCAGTGGCCCTCAGTGACAAAACCCGTCCCTCGACGAGTGCGAGCAACACTATACCTATTTTGGACGATATTGAGACTCAACATCGTGTGGATCAAGTGGATCAGACCCACACGATGTTGAGTCTCAATATCGTCCAAAATAGTTGTAGTTTACTTGGCATATCGAGGTCCAACATTCTGAGTGAACAGAGCCTAAATACCAATATTCATATATATTGGTATTTATAAGTTGAGAAATCAGAGGTACCAAGGTCAGTCAAAGTACTGTGGATATTCAAGTAAGCGTTGATCCCTCGCTCCCCTCTCACTTTCGCTAAAAACACTAATGCGTAACACCAGAGGTAATGGAGAGCATGCCATATCTGCCAAGACCATCAAATCAATAATCGACCCAACTGCAGTATATAGTTCATGACCAAGCAGGTACCAGATCTCGGGAGTGGCCCCGTCGCAGTCTGGGAGAATTCAATTCGTCGAGGATCTTGTCAATATTTCCAAAGAGAAAGAAGTTCGAATTTGTAGCTCAAATTTTGGCCATTTAGAATCGAACACGAAGTGGGGACAGGTATTACCGAGTATCGCGATAGTAAATACTAGGGCTAGGTACTCAGTATGTTGTACTCGAGTACTCCATACTGGACTCAAATAGGTACGGTGCATAAATCCCCCGCCATCTGAAAAGGGTTTAGACTCACCACGTCTTACATGGTGGGGCAATCCGACACGAGCCGCCCCCGCCGCCCCCGCCGCTCCTGGTATCGCATGTGAAGTGACAGTCACAGTCACAGTCACAGTCACAGTACTTATTGTTTTCATCCCACCAAAATTTCCTCTTTCTCCCTACAACACCAAACTCCATCAGATACCATTCAAAGTAGAATAGAACACCATCTCTCGGATCCCTTTCTCCTTCTCCCTCCACCATATCCCAAGTCGATCGCACTTACGAGTGTGATCACCACAGTCGTCAAGACGTTTTCCAATCTCCTCAACTCGTAAGCTTCCTCCCATCTTGCCTTGACTGTATTTGTCTCGACTGGCAATTCAATCCCATGTTAACCATCTCCAGCTCGCATAACACGTTCGCAGGAGCCCGTTGCTCTTCTCCAGGTGGGGCATCGGACTCTCCCATAACCAAGTAATCGAGTATTCTCAACATCGATCTACCAATACTGCCTACCTTGCCCCCTGACAATATGGCCCCTCACGCGGAAGTCGAAATGGGCTCCTCGGACGGACACGCTACAACTACTACCTCCCCTTCCTCCACCCAAAAGGACCTCTTTACGGTCAACTCACCCAACGTGATTTACACAGAAAGTGAGATCAACACCAAGTACACATACCGCACCACCTTAGTCAATGAGGTCGCCGATGGCAAGTTTGAGGCGGTTCCCAAGGAAACCGTCTACGACTTCAAGGTTGAACGCAAAATCCCCAAGACTGGTATGATGCTGGTTGGATGGGGTGGAAACAATGGTACGACTGTTACTGCCGGTATCATTGCCAACCGTCGTGGTCTCACTTGGGAGACTCGCGAAGGACCTCGTACTGCCAATTATTATGGCTCTGTTGTCATGGGATCTACCATGAAGTTGGGAACAAATGCCAAAACTGCCAAGGATGTCAATATTCCCTTTCACGATGTCCTCCCTATGGTCCACCCGAACGATCTTGCTATCGGCGGTTGGGATATCAGCGGTATGAACTTGGCTGCGGCTATGGATAGAGCTGCTGTCCTTGAGCCAACTTTGAAAGCCCAAGTCAAGAAAGAAATGATCGACATGGTTCCACTTCCTAGCATCTATTACCCAGACTTCATTGCTGCCAACCAAGAAGACCGTGCCGACAATCTCGTCCAAGGTAGCAAAGCTTCTCTTGCCCATGTTGAGCAAATCCGCAAGGATATTCGGTAAATCTATTTTATTCAGCACTCTTATTTGCTATACTAACCCAGTATTCAGTGATTTCAAGGCCAAACATGGGTTGGATAAAGTCATTGTTCAATGGACTGCTAATACCGAGCGTTTTGCTGAGCTCATCCCCGGAGTCAATGATACTGCAGACAATCTCATGAAGGCCATTGAAGACGGCCACGAAGAGGTTGCTCCATCCACGGTTTTTGCAGTAGCATCCATTCTCGAGAATGCCCCTTTCATCAACGGATCTCCACAGAACACATTCGTTCCTGGTGCTATCGAACTTGCTGAGAACCACAATGCCTTCATCGGAGGTGACGACTTCAAGTCTGGCCAAACCAAGATGAAATCTGCCCTCGTTGATTTCTTGATCAGTGCAGGTATCAAGCTTACTTCCATCGCAAGCTACAATCATCTCGGTAATAACGATGGCAAGAACCTCAGCTCCCATAAGCAGTTTCGATCCAAGGAGATTTCCAAGTCCAATGTTGTTGATGACATGGTCGAGGCAAACTCTGTTCTTTACAAGAAGGGCGAGCACCCAGATCACACTGTTGTTATCAAGTATATGCCAGCTGTCGGCGACAACAAGCGTGCTTTGGACGAATATTATGCCGAAATTTTCATGGGCGGCCATCAAACCATTTCGTAAGTCAAACTGTCTGCGCCGCGAGTCTCTAGTCACTAATGATGCAGGCTCTTCAATGTTTGTGAGGACTCTTTGCTAGCCTCACCATTGATCATCGACTTGGTTCTCATCGCTGAGATGATGACTCGAATTCAATGGAAGGCTCATGCCATCGACGGTGCCACTACCAAGGAATTTGGAAACTTCCACAGTGTTCTTAGCATTCTCAGCTATATGCTCAAGGCTCCATTGACTCCGCCGGGAACACCTGTTATCAATGCTCTTGCTAAGCAGCGAGGTGCTTTGACTAATATATTCCGTGCTTGCGTAGGTCTTGAACCAGAGAGCGATATGACACTGGAACACAAGCTTTTCTAGATTATGCTCATGCCGTTTTTGCTTTGGCATGGCTGCTAGGAATGCTAGGTTAGATACACAAGGGGTTTTTGCTTAAACGAGGTCTACAAGTAGCGAAAAGTGCTACTATTCATTCATTAGACTTAGATTATAATACAAAAGATATCATTACTCTTTAGATAATTTTATATTTTAAAGGGATAGTCTATTCTTGTTCTTAGATATATATTTAGAGTTTTAAGTTATTTATATCTACTTTTAGTCTATCTCTCGTCTTAGAATTTGCTTATACTTACTTACAATAGGGTTATTTTTATCTTTTAGTATCCCCTCAGCTGCGGCCAGGACCTCCCTGGACCGTGCACAATTAAGGTTAACCAATATGAAACGCTCGTTTTATAAGTTTTGGTTAAATAATGTATTATAATTGATAAAAACTATAGAAACAAGGCCTTTCTTTATATAACTACGTCGTATTTATTACAGGCGAAGGTTGTTTTAATGCCGTACCGTTTCTCGTTGGTTATTATTAGCAATTGTACCTAATACAACTCTTTTAGGCTTATAGTCTATACCAGCCTCTTTTAAGGGCGTAACATCTAGACGGCGAGTTCCTATATCTGTAGTATCTACGTAAGTCGATTCTAGTATTATAGTAGTAAAATAATATAGGATTAGATCGATAATAGTAGTGTTGTTTACACTCTAGAAGTTAGTAGAGAAGTTAGTGTTCCTATCTGACGTACGGACCACATAGGGAGGTCCTGGCCGCAGCTGAGGGGATAGAGAAGCTTTAAAAAGGGCTTGTCTTAGAAAACTATTACTCTATTTAACAATAGTAAACCTAAAAATCGAAAAGTATATATGTCGAGACTAGGAGATAATCTAGCTACTCTTATCTCACGAGATTCTTTTACTTAGACAGGGATCTTTAAGTCGCGTAAGGACTTTAACACACTACTATATAAGGGTAGACATATCTAAGATATAGACGAGCTATGTATAAGTTCGCGTGAGGAACTATATATTTAGAAACCGTTATACAAGTATAGAAACATTATTAATAAAACTAAAGAAGAGCTTATAGCTTACTGTTATTCCTAAATCTATAAGGCTAAAGAGAGCTACTAGACAATATTTATAAAGACGTAGACAAGCTATATGTATATAGAACTAATTTTACTAAATTATAAATTAGGTTAAACACTTTACCCTTAAACCTAAGAATAACAACCTAACATCGAATACCCTTATACCTAGTCGCTACTATAATATAGACAACTATAAAGACAAAGTAAGGGTTCTAGTCCTTATACTTAATAACTATAAGAGTTGATTCAAGTAGATATTAGTGAAGTTTATAACTAAAAAAGTCGAGGAAGGAAGAAAGGTAAGCGTTATTATAAAGGATTTGATTTTTGTAGTGAATTGGGATTTGGCACGTACTACGCCTAGTAGTAGTAAATAGGGATACTAGTTAGCTACTGTACTGTTATACTATAGAAGGGTTAACTACTAGTTGAACTATAGTCCTATACTAGCTCAACCTATATTCAATACAAGTTGGATTTTTTTACCGATCACATTCTAACTACTTTCTAACTACTTTCTAACCACAGTTAAACACTATCTAATCACCTATAGACCCAGGATAACCACTTAAGCTGATTGGACGCTAATCCGCTAGATAATCGGAAGCTAATCTAATATAGATCTACTATTATCTAGATGTTGGTGATTTGACTGCTGTTTTCGGCAGTTACCTGCCCGCTGTTTTACGCTGCCTTTCTACTCGCTTGAGCCCCAACCTAAGGCCACTAAAAATTTAGCGAGCGTCCCCCATCGCCGTTTTAACCAGTCTCGCTAGTCTATCATCTTCTAACTTCATTCCTACCTCCAGAAATGGCGAAACACATCCCCCCCCCCCTAAAAACCGCGGGCTCCCTACCTCTCAAGGGAAAGTTTCTAAGTAGAAAATAAACTACACTACCTGTTTAACTTCCTACTTCCGTACTATAAGATATATATATTCTAGCCGCTTTACCCTCGACTCTTAAGTTTTTATTCCTTAATTCTTTACTCTACCCTCTACACCTCCTCGACCTACTCACTTATTTATCACTCCGCTCTATTACCCCTTCATCTCTTACTCTAATAAACCACTCATTTTTATACCATTGCCCTCAATTATCCGTTTTTCGCTTCTTTATACTCAATTCTCTCTATTACTCTCTAGCGCTCATGAGTTCGATCAGCCAACGCATCGCTAAGCTAGTGTAACATCGTAATAGCTCTGTCTATAAGATCTAAATTATTTACGGCACGACTAAGGCCGCGAAAGGATCAAGGCGGTA
Organism: Hymenoscyphus linearis; assembly: GCA_900536425.1. Lineage (NCBI taxonomy): Eukaryota > Fungi > Ascomycota > Leotiomycetes > Helotiales > Helotiaceae > Hymenoscyphus > Hymenoscyphus linearis. Next base: position 23,490 of record UNPR01000181.1, on the reverse strand, counting down.
CTAGCGATACATCGACATACAGGCCCAAATTCGCTACTTAAAGCGTATTACTAAGCTTGTTTAACGTCGAGCGAGTTGTATTTACAAGCTTCTCAGACGCTACTATTTAGTCTAGGAAGCTAAAGAATCGAAGTCTTACATATAATATAAGAAGATTTAAGTAGAACTCCGCTACTTAAAATATCGAGTATAGTCCTTTCCTCACTCTACTACTATAGTTATCAACGACATCCCTTTAGTTAGCTTTAGTCGTTTGTACAAGCCCTTTTTCCTCTTATATAGCGGATCTCACGTCTCTTCTTACAATGGTCGGCCTCCCCCGACGTTTCGCTCAACGTTAAACCCTACGACATAGCCGAAGAGGAGCTCCTCCAACTTTACCAAACAGAGAGGAACGACCTCGAGTATATAAATTATAAGTAAAGTTAAAGAGGAGGAATCGGGCGCGGAAATCAAATTCTACTTACGATAGTAACTCTAGTCCTAATTCTAACTCTAAGGTTACTAAAGATTCTAGCTACAATTCTCTATCTAACGGCGAGTCTAACTCTAAATCTAATACCGATACTAAATCTATAGATGTTAAGCGAATAATACAAGAGTTTAAAGAAGAAGGAGTTACGTTATCTAATCTCTATAACAAAACTAAAGCTAATATAGAGGTAGAGTTAGAAAAATAGGAAGAGTAAGTCTATTGTCTCGCGAAAGATTATTTAACATAGATACTTACTAATTGTATTTCGACAGGTTTTACAACTTTACTATTAGACAATTAAAAAAGTAAAACCTAGGCTCGCCCCTTATCAGCATACTATAAAACCTACACGCGGCCCTTAGGGGGTGCTAACCTAGTATTTTTAAGATATATCTCTTCTAGCGGGTAAAACACTTACGAATTAAGAAAGAGTCTTCTACTATTACGCGTTAGAAAATCCTTAGTATAGTATACGCGCGGTTAGTAGAAGAATATATAAAAGAGAGTGTCTTATATAATATACGTAACGTACTTTGCCTATCTCTATCTTCCTAAGCTATTATACTTACTTCGCGATAGTAGATCCTATAAGTTCTAACGCCTATATTCGGCCTCGACGACTCAAAAAAAGAAAAGTCGGAGCTTTTTGTTAAGGATCTCTACCGACTCTAAAATACTTACTAGGTACGCGATATAAAGGTATTTGCCTATAAGCGGCTTAGGGTCTAGTTATCCCCCTTTTTAACCCTTGCTGGCTATACTGCTACTCGACCTAAAGCTCTTGTTAGACTCCGGTACAAGGACATTAAGTTCTAGCTATTCCTACCTTAGCTTAAAGGGCGACCGCCTATCGTTATTATAAAGCTTAACTTAAAGCGTGTTAAGAGGTCTAGTAGAAAGAGAAAGAGGTAAGTAGGATTGTTCCCTATATTTAATATATTTCTCGTTAGCCGACTAATTAAAACTAGAAAAGTGTTTATATTTTACGAGGTAGAGGATCTCGTATGTTGCGGAGTCACTTTTATGCTAGCGTTGGCACTTGCCGATAGGGCATTTAAGAACAAACTCACTTCTCTAAGTAACGTTTATAGTCTAGTTGTCCTACCTGATACCGATCGTATTCGTCTCTAATAGGATGAGGACTAGGTATAAAGGCCTGTCTTTCGGAATGTCGAGCATACTACTAATAGGATCTGTATGTCTTAGACCAAGGCTCTAGACTACTTAAAACACCGTTACTATCTTATCTACCTCGGCCGGACAAGTGGGTTTAAGAAGAAGCTTAAATTCTACGACTTACGGCGAGCTTTAGGGAAGAGGTTAAAGGGTAGGTTCTCAGTACTCCTCATCCTACCCCTATAGATTCGTCTAAATTAATGTTAAGCTTAGCTAATATTTTCAACCGTAGAAGTACTAACTCCCGAAGAGTACCGACAGATTATAGGCTATCGCGGAGATGTCTATAAGCGGTACTATATACCGTCGTTCATCGATCGGGACTATTAGGCGATATACCTTAGCTCTATACGATAAGATGATCTTATCCGAGTAGTTAGTAGGCTTATTTACTATAAGAGAGCCCCGAAAGCTCTGACAGATGTGTAGAAATTTAAGCTTAGTTAAGACCCTAACCTCCTTAAGCTTATCGAAGAGCGTGCTTAATGTGTCCGAGATCTTAAAGATTACGGCTTCCCTACTATTAAGTCAGCTAAGAGAACGAGGTAGTTCGAGAAACACAAAAGCATATAAGCCGATATTAATACCTTAAAACGCTAATTAAAGGACGATTTACTCGAGAAGACTATCGTAGAGTTTTATAAGACAGTCTATACTACCGAGGTCGATCGACAACTACGGGGTATTCGTCTAATCGATATAATTACCCCACTAACTTTTAAGTATAAGCTCGAGGAGCGAGAAAAAGTGGCCAACCTACTCTTTAAGCCGCTTGATGGCCTAACTAAGGATTAAATTCTTAAAGTCCGGGTTAAGCTCGTTAACAATCTTATATAACTCTGTAAAAAGTAAGAAACCCCTTATTAGTATAAGACGCCGAAGAAAAGGGGGCGTCTAAAGGCTTGTCTCGTATATACGAGTACAGATGTAGATAACGAGGAGGAGGAGGAGGAGGATATCTCTTAAGGGGAGACCGACGTAGAATCTAATGTAGACTAGGAAACTAAGACGCTACCGGGTAAAGATTCAGACGGTAACTCTATAGCTCCTATAGAAATCACAGAGCAGCCTATAGCCCCTATGCTATACTGTGCCTTTTATAAATGGGTTAATAAGGAGGTAGGCCCCTAGAAACGGGAGCATAAGTTCTCCCGTATTAATAGTCTTAGTCGCCATATCCAGGCTCAGCATCTCTGTCCTCGGGCCGCCGGCGAAGGCTTTGACTGTCTATACTAAGGGTGCTCGGCCTTTATAGGTAGTGCTCTACACTTTATAACTTATACGAAACATTAATATAGATTAAGTCTTTAATACCGCTACCCCTACGACTTTGCCCCTAGTAGTTATAGCTAACCTTAGAAGCTTATTGATTAGGACTTCTAGAGCTATTCTAACGTCTGTCACTACGAAGCAGAAAACACTATATACCAGAACGGGCCTATGGTTTAGAGGTTTTAACTCCCTACTACATATTAGTTAAGAGTTAAATTTATTTTCTAATTACTCCTTTACTATCATTCTAGCGGCCTTAGCTTTATAGTACGAAAATATTAAAGTTCTGATTTATAAGCCTTTGTCCTATTAACAGCGGTAAAAGCTAATTGAACGCTTCCCCCTTGTCTAAATATAGCTATCAGCTCTTCCCTAAAATTCGGGGCTACATTATAGAGCTCCTATTAAGCTTAGACACGATTTCTAAGTTTTAAGATATAAAGCGTAGGAAAACTTGCCTACCGAATTTATCCGGACCAAGGTGGGGAGGGGGGAAGGATAAAATGCCAAGCACCCTAATAAGCGAGAAAAATTTACTTCATATTATCCTTTGTATTCTTAACCACACTAGCAGTGTCTAAATGCCTTCGAAATTTTAGCGGGAGCTAAAATAAGAAGGTTCTTTGAAGAGGAGAGAGCGCGTGGGCTTCGGTAATAAGTTATTTTATGCGGATTAATTTCTTTTCTGTTCCGATTTGTTTTAGTAAGGGGTTTTAGTTACGTTATTATATTTACTTTTTTATACTAGCTCCGTCTAACCCCTTTGAATCGCCTAGGTACTCCAAACGAGCGTTGTGTCAGAGGTTAGTACTATAGGTGCCAGTTCTACTCCCTCGATTCTCCACTTATACTACTTTTCACTCTATTTATTCCTCATTATGCTAGGTGCTAGCACTCTACTAGTGTGAGCCTACACATGCCTTCTTCTTAGACCTCTACGTAAGAAGGGGGATCTCTTCTAGATAATAGGAATAAGACATCTAACAGGTGATAATTAGTCCTTAGGAAAGAGTTCCTGCTATTTTCTCATACGGCCTGTTAATAATACAACCCCTACTGCCCTCTTTTACTCTCTAGCCTCCTTTTAAGCCTATAATTCTAACCAACTGATTTCTAGTAACCATAAGACGCTGTAGGCGCGGATTGAGCTACAAAGAGAAAAGATTCGGGCGCTCGAGCTTGCCGTAGAAGAACGTCGGAGGACTAGGTAGGTTTAAGGCCAGCTTCGCAACTAACATCCTCGTCGACGATGGGTTGAACAGCGTTAGATAGATGGCCTAATCCGCGAGCAGTCTATAGTCCTACGTCATTAGAATAGTGGAGAGGCTCTGGGAGCCGCGAGTGAAGCGATACGCCGGGTTCGTCTAGCCTAAATAGAGTAGATTAGTGAGCTAGAGCGTTAGCGGGATGAACAGCGTCGTAGGGAAAGACAGGTATAGGATGAGCTAAAGCGTTAGCGGGATGAACTACGTCATAGGACAAGACAGCTCCAGGATTAGCTAGAGCGTTAGCGGGATAAATGGCGTCGTAGAGAAAGACGAGTCTATAATAAGCTAGGAATGTAAGCTCTCTTACGCCATAAAGCGGATAAGACGCGGGACGCGGAAGGCCAGGCGTAAGCAAGATTTTAAGAAGCAGGCCAGAAGCGAGCACAGGAAGATGAGTGTCGCCGGAAGGATCGAGAAGATCGAGACGAAGCTAGTAGACGAGCTATTCAGCGATATAAGGCTTCCCTCTAAGCCTAGAAGGCACTATAGAAATCTCTCGTAGTAGGGCCTCATATTACGTTTGATAGAGTTCTTCCTTCTTTCCTAAAAGAGGAGTTTCAATATATAAAGGAAGCTTCGACTAATTTCCTAGAAGATATCACGCCTTATATCTAGATAGGGTGTATAAGGAAATATTAGAGAGCGATTTTAGATGCCTCGAGGTGTTTGCTATATAGACTTTATAGGGGGCTATTCTAGGAGGGCGAGATGGTTATTATCGGTCTTTAAGATAACGACTTATAATACTTCCTCTAAAGGATAAAGACAACTCCTAACTGTTACATAGTTAAAGATAATATGGTCAGCCTGTGTTCGGACTGAAATTCGGCTATTACAAAGCGGGCTAACCCTTCACTTTCAGCTGGTAACTTTGTTAACTGCTTGTTCTATTAGGACTACCTAGAGGCTCTAGAGAATCTTAACACGGTTAAAGAAGCATTTATCGCACGGGCACATGTTATTAGTATCTTCTTAAAGCTTACCTTAGGTGCTTAGAAGGGGATTAGCTATAGAGGGAGTCGCCGTCACTTAGTCGCCGTGAGGCAGGACCCTAGTAAGCTTCTGAAGATCTTGCCAGCCGTAAGGTTATAAGATCATACAACTATCACAGTCAGCTAGGACCGTAGGACCCCGCCATCGAAAGAGAACCTTACGCGGTTTTACTCTATTAATAAGGCGAAGGTCGTGAATGCCTTGCTATAGCTATGTGCTAATAATCTCGTCTATAAATCAGTAGTTATAGACTATTCTGTTCTAAACTTATGGCCAGATTACCACATTCTATAAGAGATCAGAGACGCCTTTATCACATTAGGTTCTAAGCTAGGCTCTACAGATGCTCCAGTCGAGGACGAGCGGGAAGGCTATGCTACATTACTACAAGATAGGCTTTTTAAGAACGAGCTAGATGTAGAGGTAGAGGACGCCGAGCCTGGCAGCATTCTTAGCCGGTCATTCTTCTCCGACCTTCATAGTCAGGATCCCTACTCTACCCTAGCTACTTTAGTAAGTCTATAGGCCATCCTCTAAGAGTAGGATTCTAACTGTTTAGGCCCAAGAGACGATGATACTGTTAGCGTCTAGGATAGTAAGGAATATATACTAAATGATAACTCTCGCCTGCCACATATATCCTATAAGACGACCTAGCACCTACCCCTCATAAGTGCCTTTACAGATCTAGACTATTTTACAGCCGCGTTCCCGACTCTATTTCTGTTGGGCATAGGCGGCCATCTTGGTGATGTGAATAGAGACCGTCCGGAGGAGGTATCTCTTAAGACCTTTACAAGATATACCATGCTCTACCATTCCTTACGGTAAGTATAGCGTATTAAGTACTATATGATTCTAATATTAATAGTTTCTCTCAGCACCATACCTTCATGTTTTACATATACGATTTAATCCTGTTACGGTAGGCTTCTTTCGGGAATCACGTGTAGGTCAAAAATGGCTATTAGGCCAAAGCTACTCGAGAACTTGCTAAGTTGTTAGCTAATAATCTTCAACTCGCGGCGTAGGAGTTTACCGATAGGAAGAAGATCTCGAACCCTACTGTCCACAGTTTAATTACTAATATGAGGATTATATCGTCGTTTAGCCTAGAGTCGTTTAAGGAGAAGATAAGGTTTAGGAATCTGATTTTCGGGAAGATCGCCTGTCTTAGGCTCCTACTCATCTGGTTTACGTTAAACCTAAAGGATATTAGCAATATCTTCGTAGTTAGGCTTACCGGTGAGGAGATCTTCCTAGATAAGCCGAGTGTTAGGTCTAAACTCTTATAGCTAACAATTAAAAATCCGAGTCTCGTCGCTTAATTCTTCTACGTCGTTATTACCTCCTTCTTTACCTACTTTTTTAAGACGCTCTCTAGGGAGCCTAGCATCTTCGGCACAGTTAGTTCTCATTTTAGAATCGTCGAGTCAACTACGCGGATAATACTACACCTCTACAGATTTACCTAGCTCGCCAGCAATATCGGCGCTACGAACTTTCATCAGAGGCTAAAGTAGGACACTAAATTCAAGGGCCGCGTCCTCACTTATATCCGCTCGATAATTAGGGAGACAGTAGATCTTACTCTTAGTTAGCAGTTCCAATTAGAGACTTCCGGCTCGTCCCGTTTTCCTATACCAGAAGGCATGACTGCCGCTGAGTTCTAAGAGGCTCTAGATATCGACTCGAATAACGTAGCGGCCCGGGTCTAGATGTATACGTATAGTAAGACCTGTACCAAATACTAGAAGAAATGTCTACGGTTACGTACGAGAGCGTATACTACTCTAACTGTCTAGAATAAGGGGATGACAATAGACATCGACGAATCTTCGCACCGTCTAGATACTTAGAGGTAGCAGCCCTCGTAATTTTATAGGTTTTTATTTCTAAGACCGCTTATTCTAGAATCTACAGTTATAGAAGAAGGTTATATTCGGATAGAGAGGAATCACTAGTTTGTAAACAAGTATAATCCCGTTATTATATCTACTATAGGATATAACTATAACGTTAACTTTACTATATCGTCTCCTAAGGTCCTTGCCGCTATCTACTATATAACAAACTATACGACTAAAGCTTAGGTTGATCGGGGTTAGCTTGTACTGGCTACGGCCGTGTTAAAGAAGGCCTAAGAGGTGGCTGAAGCAGCGGCCTCTGGGAACGGTGACTTGCCGGCGCTAGAGCAACTTGACATGTCTAAGTTCGTATTAAAAGCCTACAACCGCTTTACGAGGGACGTGGAGGTCGGTGCTCTAGTAGTGGCTTACTTCCTACTTAGGCAGCCGTCGGCATACATTCTAAAGGGCGATAGGTCTGTCACGATCAACCTTTACTAGGTTAAAACAAACGTCTAGAAAGTTCTAAACAGCTTACTTAGCGATGCTAGCGATAGGGACGTAGTAGAAACCGTAAATTAGTACGTTAACTTTAATAGACGTACCCGCCGTACGTCAATTTATAAGAACTACGAGTACTAAGGCGCCAGACTGGCTTATTTCTGTTTCTACGAATATACGTCCTAGATCTTTATATAGACGTTTAAAGGCGCTGAGAATCGAGTATTCCTCTTTCTATTTAATGCTTCTCACCTATTACATATAACTTATATCTAGGTCTCTATTAGTTCCTTAAAATCGTTAAAGACTCCCTCCCTGTGCGGTAGTTTTACCTCCATGTTAGAGAAGGACACTAATATTCTCGATACTACGCTTAAGACTTAAGACGAGATATATAAAGTTCTCCTCGGTCTGTTCTATCCGTAGAATAGACTTTAGCTTCTCCGGAGCGGCCATCTCGAATCTCTCCGTGCCGTACTATATAAAAACACGTAGCTGTAGAACTTAGTCCTCTCGTTTCTCCCTCCTTACCTAGTCTAACTATTATAAAATGTCGTACTCCTCCGACGGAGTAAAGAAGCTACTGATCAGGATAGGAAGGAGCGTAGTATAGAATTCGATGACTATCTTAACGCTGTCGACCATAACATCTATACCAAGGGTGAGGAGGTTAATATAGATATAGACTTTACTATACTTCGGCCGACAGAGAGCAATCTACTTTAGGCTACTCTAGCTTTCCCAGGTATTACCACTGACAGCCTCTCTTCATTACGGTTTTCCCGTAACCCTCGGTTGCTTGGTGCCCATTTCACGCCTGCCGCTCTAGTTAAGACTTAGTCTAGGGAGCTAAAAGCCTTTAAAGATAAAGAATAGTTAGATCCTGACGATGCCGACGCCGATGCTAACGTCTCCTCTCGGTTCGATACGGGCGGGCCAGAAGCTACTCTCCTTCCAGTTCTTAGTTACAGCACAGAATCTATAGCATCTCTACAGTATCTACAGGCTTTATTTCAAGCCGAGCCGTCTGTCGAAAATCTACTAGCTCTAATTACTACCTAATACCCTCTAAACCAAAAACAGCGAATGATTGTTAGGGCTCTAAACCTACAGATTCTACTCCCTATTCGGATTAGTTCTATCTATAATTAGTTCTTACTCTACCTTAGCGGTATTAGCGGAGTTGGTAAAACCTACCTTATCAAGGCCTTCATATTTAGTCTCTCAATAATACGAAAGTATAGCGATATTCTACTCACCGCTTCAACTAGTACAGCTACTACGAATATCAACGGCGCTACTTACCATTCTACTCTCGGATTTAGTAATAATAGAAACTAGCCTCTACGTTAAGCGACAAGGTCAAGACTCTCTCATAAGAGAATATTTATCCTCGACGAGATTAGTATAGTTAGCCTCGAGAATCTTGTCTAGATCAACAAGCGGTATAATACTCTTTAGGATCTAAATCGGGCGTCCGACACAGTGTTCGGTAGGCTTCCTATCGTTATATTTCTCGGGGATTTTAACCAGTTTAGGCTAGTCTATAGTCATGCTATATAGAGCTAGACTATCAATAATATTATTAACTTACAATCGGGGAGGTCTATCTAGAGTTATTTTACTTACGTGGTATTCCTTATAGAGTAGATACGTCAGGCAGAAGATCCGGCTTTCTAAGATCTCCTACAGAGAGCGCGGTCCGCTACTTTAACAGAGGACGACGTTGCTACTCTTAACTCGTATACTACAGAAAATAGAATTACTAATGGGGAGATTCTACTAGAGAGAGCTATCATACGACTTAATCGTATCCGCGAGGAAGCTAACCTTATATATCTTCGAGCGTTTACCGAATCAAGAGGTCAGAAGATCTACCTCTTCCCCGCTAGACATAATACACTAACAGGCACGAATTTAGACCCTCTCACGCTACTTAGGATGATCTACCACGTTGGTGAAGAAGGGTATCTAAAAGGCCTGGGCTTCTTTGCCTTTATAAAAGGTATGCCTATTATACTCTAATAAAACACAAATACGTACGCTAGCCTGGTTAATGGCATAAGGGGCACTGCCGAGGATGTCATCTTAGATACTAGTATACAAGGTATATAGATAGTCATTACTTTTATAGGGCCTTACTTACTAACTATATCGACAGCTTCGTAGATAGAACTTAACGGCCAGTTTGTACTATATACCGCTCCTCTTATGTGTGTCCTCGTTCGACCTACATACGACTACAACCTATTATTTTCTAATGTTCCCAACGGTCTTGTCCCCGTCTTCCTAGTACAGATGAGCGGTCAGATCCTAAATATACTAGGACTATCGTTTTACCGACATTAGGTTCTATTAACACTTAGATTTGCCTTCACCGATTATAAGAGCTAGGGTAGTACGTTCGACAGGCTTATTCTAGATCTCCTCTTTGGTAAGCAGCGCGGCGTCGACCAGCATGGCAAATAGACGTCGATCAACGTCTAGCTTAGTAGGGTTAAATCATTGTTAGGGGTATAGTTACGAGAACCGATCACTCTTAAAGACGTTTTATTTACCCCTCACCTAGATCTCCGGGTTGAGTTATCCCGGCTTAAGGCTTTAGAACAACAGACAATTGGTCTGTAGAGCAGTTCACCTACTACCTAATATAAGCTATAGATCCCTCTGACGGTATCGTATAACTTCTCTTAATACTAAGTACTACTCTTCGATTTATGTTACGTATTATCTCTGCCTTATAGGTAGCCTATACTTGATAGAGATGTGACATATTACTTTTTCTTTCTATTTTAGGTAGTAATTGCGAGTTGTGTAAAACACTTAGAGCTAGGGCCGTCTAGACTAATACTATCTCTTACTGTTTTATATCTTACTTTTAATTTCTCTATCTACGCTACGTAGTCTCTTCTTCCTACGTCTCTCTTACTTCCTCGCTACTCGTAGATTCTACCTCAAGTTCTCTTATTCTTTTCGCTATCTGCCATTAACACGTCTTTACTATAATAATGGTTAGTACTCGTAAGACACCTGTTAGAAGGGCTACGGTCGTATTAGATGGGTCCCCTGTTATAGGACCCGATAACGCTGAAGAGGATACAATTGATATCTTATACTAGATCTCTATAGGTCTCGCACCTCCTCGATTTCTTTCTTATGTTTATTTCTTAGGTACTACGAACTTCTACGCCGCCTTACTCGGACAGGACCTACGCCAGTCCGTACGACTCTAGCTCTATCTATATACATATACCTTAGACGGCGCTTACTCCCTCTTTATATACGTCTCCGAGTAAGAGGCCTGCGACTCCCCCTCTAGCCTTAAACTTTAATGGCGTCCCTAACCTTCTATACTTTCGGGGCCAGTGGGTGTATGTGGGGAATCTTAAGCGTCTCGATCCGAAGCTTTCATGGCAGGCTTTCGATGGAGCTAGAATCTAGTAGCTGGCTTACAATAAACCAGACGACATATACGATAATAAAGAACTTAGTCCCTTGGGTATTATCCTCCTAGGACAGCTCGGTCAATTTATCACACTTAAGAGTGCCGTAAACAATTTTAACCCGGACAAGCCTAAGTTTTCCTTACAATTACAAGTAGAGGAGAGATCTCTTAAGATCTTAAAGGTCTTAATTCGTCGGCGGGATAGAAATCTCACTATTACGAATCCCTTACGTCTTAAGGTGGCGGAGTCGGACATCACCTTATCTTCTTTCACTTCTAGAGATCCCTTTCCCGCTACGTTCAATAGAACAACTACTAACAACAACTAAGATAGTAACAATATAGATGCCTCACGTTTTGCCACGGGTGACAAAGTCGCCGTTTAAGCTTGGTTTGGTAGCTATGTCTTTACAAACAAGTCTAGAAAGACTATATCCGGACCTACATTCCGACTATTAAAGCTATAGAGGTTGTAGGCTAGTGTTTCTGGTTCCTCAAGCTTAAAGAGCAGCCCAGTTACCAAGCGGAGACGCATACTATAGCAGACTTACGTCTTCTACTAACACATGTTTATATATAAGCTATTCCTGTCTATAATCTTCCCTTTTCATGGTTTACTGTTACCTGATCCTACCTTGCTATTTCTGATTCTCTGGGTCGCGCGTTCGCCTGATTGGCTTACAGTTATTATCCGTGCGCACTACCTGAAACTTCGTCGATTTCGTACACCTTACACTTACTAACTACTTGTCTTAACGTTTCTCAATTAATATTCCATTACTCTAATCAATTTCAAAGGCTTCGTGTAAGCCGCTGGCGAGCACCCACGTATGCCTAGATATATATATATCACGTGAGACTATGGCGTTCTTCTAGAAGGTTCCAGACACAGCCACTTTATCTAATTCTAGACGGAGTTGCCAGCTGGTCTAATGTATCCCATCTCTATACAAGGTACGAAAGGTAATGCCTTATGAGCGACCGCGCCAGTAAAGCCCTTGTAGGGGCGTCTCTGCCAGGAGAGCCTCGAACATATGATGCTATATTAAAGCGTAGTGGAGTGCCATCTAGTACTCTATTCTATCGCGATCATGGCCGTCGCTTGAGAGAAGAGAAGGCCCAAAGCCAACAATACCTCACTCTAGTAGAGGAGAAAGCCCTTGTAATATATATAAAACAGATGGCTGACCTAGGGAATCCTATACAAATCAAGTACATACCGTCCCTCGCCTTTAGTATCGCCTGCCGGCGCTCTACGACAAATAGACCGACAAAGCCACCGTATTAGAACTAGGCTCAAGCCTTCTAGAAGCGTCATCCAGAACTAAATTTACAACGGATCAAGGCGATAGACTAGAAACGCTATAAGATAAATATATATAATAAGATATTACACTAGTTTAAGGTAATCGGGACGGTCTTAAAAGATTCGGCTACTCTACTAGAAAATGTCTATAATATAGACGAGACAGGAGTTATGCTGTATATGCTTAATTCTATTAAGGTCCTCGTAAGTAAAGACGACCGGCGAGATTATAGAGGCGTAGGCGTCAAGCGAACGACGGTCACTACTATAGAGTGTATTAGTATAAACGGTAGGTCTTTGTTACTAATAGTTATTTGGCCGGCCACCACCTATCGAAGTAATTAGACTACCTTCCCTACACCTAGATGGCATTATACGTGCTCGGAATCTGGATATACCGACTCTAAGATCAGCTTTAAGTGGCTTAAGCGTGTGTTCGATCCTTAGACCAGAGACCAAGCTAACAATAAACTACGAGTGTTGATTTCGGACGGCTTTAGAACGTACGAAACCCTAGAAGTGTTAGAGTTCTACTTTAAGAATAATATTCTTCTTTGTCGTCTCCCTTCCTATACTACCTACAAGCTTTAGCCTTGTGATGTCGGGGTCTTTACACTACTCAAGGAAGCCTATCGAGATAAGGTTGATCGGCTGTTTCGAGGAGGTATAACTACAATTGACAAGGAGCATTTTATCTCTGTATACAGCCCTACGAGAGAGAGGTCGTTCACAAAGAGAAATATCACGTCCGTATAGGCGGCTTGTGGTTTGTTTCTATTTAATCTAGATAGAGTTATAAGGAGAACACCGAAGCCCCCCCCTCTTTTGACTATCTTAATAGCCGATAATATAGAGGTAGGTTTGTGCCAACAAGAAGAAGTGCTACAAACACCTGTGACGCCAGTAACAGTAGAAGCTATTATGTCGCTATATAACCTAATTAAGCAGGATACCTATACCCTAGACGAGACAAGCATACCGCGGCTACAGAGGCATATACAGAAGCTTGCCAAAGCCGGCCAAACATCTATTGCCTATCGTGCCCTTCTTGAAGAACAAAATTCACTCTTAACGAGTATAAACGACGAGGCTAAAACCCGTCGATCAACCAAATCTATAGTGCTAGGGAAGGGACAAGGGAAGGTAATAAGTTTTAAGGACATCGAGAAGGTACAAAGAAAACGTACTAAGAAAGATACTACAAAGGGTAAAGGGAAGCGTAGTCGGAAGCGTAAAAGTGTGGTCGAGGCGGATAAGCCAGATATAGAGGCAGAGGCGGAGCCAAAAGTAGCACATCCTACGAAAAATATACTAACGGGCAAGAGGAAACGTAGCCGGAAGCGTTAAAGTGCTATACGAGATACAGATGAGCCAGAAGTGGCACAGACGCTCGAAGCGTTAGTACCATAGAGAGCACTAGCGGCACGTATATATTAAGGCGCTCGTGAGAATTAGATCGCTGGAAGGATATAGTAGAATTCGAAGTAAGTCTCTTAAGGTAGGCTTGCCCTTAACTAACACTTGTATTATAGTTAGTTATTGTACTTTTAGCGCACCGGAGGAATAGATTACCACTTATAAGAATTTAATAATCTTAATACTACTCGTTATACTATATTAACTCTCTATCTGTAACCCTATTCCCGTTTCGTTAGCTTTTAGATCCCTTAGCAAATTGTAAGGCACTACTACGCTTTGTTTTCGAGACTGAAGCCTATAATAGCGCTCACAGGAACGATATATTAGCGGTTGTAGACACTGCCTTAAGCCGCAATCCGGCGAAGTACACTTTATCTAATTCTAAATGATGATCGGCTAGGCTAGTAGGTTACCCCGCCTTAAGATGACCAGAATTTTATAATCGAAATACTATACAAATCTATTACTTTATAAATCCAGTCTATCGGTCGGTAAAGCCGTAACAAAGCTAACAGTGCCTCTTATTTCGTATTATCAAGATTAAGCGCGTCCTAAAGCTCTCTACTCCGTAAGAGAACGATTCGTTAGATAACAGGCATTATATTCAAATCTAGGTGATTGTAGAGGCGATTAATCGAGAAAGGCAGTCCCTAAGTTCATTAATAAGGAGGAGGAGGAGCCTTTCTTGGTAAATTCGAGGAGCAGGGAAACCATCCCTACACAATGTACGTTAGCTCGACTAGGATTGGTCAATCGCTCTATATATCGTAGCTCTATAACCGAACCGCTATATCTCAACGGAAATGATTAACTAGTACTTCGACGTATTAGCAACAGTGCCCGCCTAATCCTAAACATATTTTATTTAATTCTTTAACGATTAAACGCTACGACACTCGCGACAAAGTAAAACCCTACTTAGATTATACTTCTAGTATAGCATTTTACTGATAGTAGTATTAGATGTAGAGTAAGTCTTTATCCTCCTCCCCATAACGTAAAGCTTATTATAAGCCAGCGTTTTCAGATCGAAGTAATTTGTATTTATAGTCGGCAAGAATTAAGAAGCGTTCACACTCTATACAGCTATTATTACCAAACAGTCGAAGGCGCTCGATGTGCTTATTAACGGACCTATAAGAGAAGCCTCGGATGGAAAGGCAACCTTTAAGGACATTGAGGAAGATACTTTTATACGGTTCTATCAGTTCGCATATACAGGAGACTATACGACCCTAGACTTCACTCACATACCGAACATCGAGCTTCCATATATATCAGATCGTAATAGGTCAGCGCTAGAAGTAGAGCCAGCAGTAGTAGAGGAGCTAGCGCCAGGGCTAGAGCCAGAGCCAGAACCAGAGCTAGAACTAGAACTAGTAACGGTCGACGGCTTTGGCGAATGGGGATCGATGCCTAAAAGAGTAAAGAAGCCGAAAAAACCATCAAAGAGTAACCTTTTACGACAATTACTTAACAACTCAAATTATGATATAGAGACAAGCCGTATAATCTTTACAACGCGATGTAAAGTTCGTCAGAACTCGAATCCTATAGAGGATTACACTCTAGTTTTCCTTAGCCATATATAGTTATACGTCTTTATAGACAAGTAGGGTATTAATATCTTAAAAACCCTCGCTCTATCTAAGCTTTATAAAACGTTAATAACGTTCACACTCTACTTAGTCCGGCGACCTAACATCGTTTAGTTACTACAATATACTTTCTCTAGTGACTATACACCGGATCGCGTTAGTGCCATAGACGATTTAAGATTATTAGTAATGCTATATACGGCTTACGAGGCGGAAAGTCTCGTCCGCTGTCCCGAATTCTTATCATTAATTAGGGAGGGTGGTCAACTTACTTAAGATCTCGTGTAGATTTTAATAAAGCGTATTAGCTGACTTATGGTTTAATATTCTTAAGTAGTACAATTTGTAAACCATGTTTTTCATAGCCGTTCGCGATGTGGAATGTATTCCTTTCATCTCTAAAAATGTTCTATTATATACTAGCGATTGTCTAGCGAGGATGACTAATAATAGAATACAATATCTAAATAGTAATATAAATAGCTGACATAACTTTAGTAACGGTGAGGCTATAGCTAGAAGTTAGACCTACAGTACCATACCTGCTAAAGGGTGCTACATAGGTCAGCGTTGTCCCGCTTATATCCTAAGGATACAAAAGTAATAAACCTGTTTAATCGTAGTCCGAATCGTTCTTCTAGTAGGGATCACGTCCCCTATTGTAATATTCCTCCTCCTACAACCTATCCTCCTACTCCTACTCTCTCTACTACTTGTGACGGTGCCATTCCTTATTATACGCGTTACACTCCTCTTTATTATCGAATTCGACCCGGTCGTCGACACTGATCTATTTCTTCTTTAGGAGTTTTATAATCTCTATAGTCTACCTACGGTCGTGTATCTTTATTAGTCATCGCTGAGATCCTCTTCGCTATATACCTAGAAGTTGATAATAACCTTTTTAAGTAACAGGATAGCCTTAAAGCGCGTGTCGAGTAGATCTAGTACTTAATCTACAAAGGGTAAATCGCCTAAGGCGCGGTTTATACAATCTAAATAGAGCGAGAGTTCGAGCGTCGTAATGCTCGTATAAGTCTCTTAAATAAGTTCTAGATTTTTGATATACGCTTCGTAAAGACTTGCGCTACTCTGTCGGAAATCGTCAAAGGTAGGGAAGGATATGTAGATATAACAAACAAGATTTACTTAGGATCTGATTTAGAGGAGGAACGGGGCAATGTAAGTACTGTCTGTCGAATTCTAAATATCGGGGAATCGAAAACAGTTATTAGAATAGAGAAGTGGGCTTGCTTCGCTATACGCCTACTTACTGAGCCGAAGAAGTGCTAGACAGAGGCCGATTCTTCTAGATCGAAACAGAGGCGGCGATGAAGGGCCATAGTCTACTATAAAGACAATGGGTTCTAAGTGAACGAGCAGTTCTAAATAGATTTGAAGCCGGATCTCCTTAGGTGAATTAAAAACGTCTATTGTTGTATTAGTATAATAACTTATATTTTGTTTGCGACTTTCGCGCCTATACTAACTACAGTTAAAGCTTGTTTAGTGGCATGTTTATAACGTTATTGTAAAGCTACTAGCTTCGAAGGTTAAGTTAGCCTTCCCTTGATTATCTCGTAACCGGCAAAATCTAAAGGACTAGAAGGGTTTTGTTGCATGTCGCTGCTATATAGGATTTAAGGGATTAGAAGGTAGAATGCCATAGTTAGAAATTCTTGGCATTCGAGATCAATGTCTAGCATTCCGAGCAAGAGCAAGGCTATAAGGCCGTATTTCGTCTTAGCTCACGTAAGGATGACATCATTTAGCTAGATAGCAAAGCGAACCCCATTCAAAGTCTCTCTTACGGTTCATTTCCATCTCTGTCTCTCCTCCGTATTAATATCCTTCAGATCCTTCCCGAAGCTTAGTATAGGCAGCTATAGGCTCAGCTAAGTCTGATGTCTTTTCAACTTAACGATCTAATCACTACTTCTCTTATTACGCATAGATGCTCTCCCGACTCCAACGTCTACCTTCTTATCCTCAATCCTTAAACAACACGTCTTTAAAACTCTAAGCTCTAGGAACATCGCCGAGGATAGCGGCATCTTCGATCAGGCATTCTAGTATTAAAACCTTCTTTGCCCCGATGACGGATCGTAACTGGCCTATAGCGGTCGTATCCTTGTATCTAAGGGACCCTCTGATCACTTTGAGATTCTACTACCCTGCTTAGACGTGGCGCAATCTCGTAGAGAGGACCTTTAGCTATTTAAGGATGTAATTAAACAGAGATTTAAAGAGGGTTACAGGAAATCACAGAATCTAACAATGTAAGCCGCGTCCTAATGTTTATAGCCGCATTTTATTTTTCTAAGGACTATTAGTAAGAATCTAGGACCTACAATAGCTAGTTGCTCACTTATAACCTCATCAATATATACAACGTTCACATTATACCCTACTCTAGATCTCCTCCGGGTAACCGAACCCGCATACCGTAGCCCAGACACAATTTAAGCGTACTAGTATCTTGATCTAAGTATTGATCAAGATGCTAACAGTATAAATGCGCTAATAATAACACAAGCCACTCCTCCTTCTACGAATATATCTACGGCTGAAACTACACCGAGGCGTAAAAGAGGACGAAGGCGAAAACAAATTAGTTAGAACGAAGTAGTAGAGAAGCGTAGACGCTTTCTAGAGCGTAATCGCTTGGCTGCAGGGAAATGTCGGACGAAAAAGAAGGGGTATATCCACAAATTAGAGCAGAATTTAAGAGCTAAAGAGAGGATGAATATAGAGCTGAAAATCGAGTTTACAAAGGTACTAAGGGAAGTAGAAGCGCTAAGGGCTCTCGTGGCAAGCTAGTATGAAGAGTTAATGTATACCTAGGGAGAAGTAGAAAAAGAAGGTGTTATAGTAGTTGTATCGACACCAAAGGGCGTAGTAGAGAGCTTAGGGCACAATCTACCGGCAATCATAGATATAGTAAGGTCTAAAGAGTATACGGGACGAGTAGCACATTAAGAATCCGGATAAAATAATTGTCCGCCGTCTAAGAGGGCCACTAGAGATAATAGAGGGCCAGATTTTGCTTAGAGGCTTGATTGCTTTATTTTTTTCGTAGAACGCTAGCGGGCGATAATAAAAGCAAGGGAAATTAGGAACTTTATTCGTATAGGATTTCTAAGGTCAGCTATAAGTTTTAAATACTTTTTAAAAGCGGCTTCCTCTGATGGAGTAAGATACTGTTAGCCCTAGGCCTTCTCCTCCCTCGAAGGCCGCCTACGAGTACGATAACTCAGGGTAGAACTAGGGACATTGCTGTATTTCGATATAGTATTATATGTAGGAAACTCTCCGAGCAAATTTCTCTTAATAAGAGCTTGACTGGCGCGATCGCTTATAATTACTTATCGTAGGACAACGAAAGATAAGCTTCTTGTCGCCGCGCGTCGATTGTACCTTAATAGGTATATAGACGTTAAAGCTACTACGAACCTATTAAGCCTTTGCGTCGACAATACAGGTGTCTCGATTGGTGAGCCTTAAGTGGTGCCTGACAAGTGCTTAAAATCATAGAGCTCCGTCGCTGCCTTGAGGTAAGCTACTTAGCTAATAATATTTACGTCTTTCTTTATTATAGACTCGTATGTGATAGTTGTCCGGTGGTCTAGCTTGATGGCAGGCATGGTAGCGAGAGTTTAAAGAGTAGATAAGATAGGGTCGATGCTAGTTTGAGCAATGTTTCTAGTTATATTTTATTTACGACTTTCGGGCTTCTATTAACTATAGTTAAGATTATTACCTAGGTGTGGCGTAGCCAGCGCCACAGATTTCCAGCCACTGCTGGCCTTAGGTATAATAGCTAGGATTACGGCATAAATATTATTGGATGTGCGGGGCATTTTCGCTAGCCCAAATGTTGTTAGTTGTATTATATAAAGTCTTGATCCGTGTGGCGATCTTACATGAATTAGGACGCCACTACAGCGATAAGACCAAGGACGATTTCCTGTATGGTGGGGAGGCCTTAGAGCTCGGATATAACCCTTTTATATAAATCTAAGATAATAAGAGCTTGGTAGTAGAGCTATAACAGAGAAATCTAATTTTACAATTAAAATAACCCTTTTTACAAATTAGGCGCGACGGCGACGACAAGACTATAATTTTCTAGTACAAGGGGTCGAAGATGTCCGGAAGTGGCTATAGAAGGTATTTGTCAATTTGTTTTAAAAGATATTAATATATAGCTATATTTTTCAATTCTAAGAGTCAAAGTACCGATGATATTTTCCGGCACGCCGTGTTTTCCGGTACGTAGTAATAGACGTTACACATGTTGTAAGAACACTAATACATTAAGTAGCTTTTACAATTACTCCCTTTTACGCTTTATATTCTTTAGTTTATTCACCATAGCCTGGTATAAGGCTCTCTAGATTTCGGGCACGTGGCAAGGCTAAGCAATGTAAGATAGATATATAGATATCGCTATACTTATTAATTTAGAGCTATCGCGAACATGTTTTATAACCCCTTAAGAAATCTCTTAGAGTTAGGTATAACATCTGAGTTAGTGCTCTAGCGGCCTACGCTAAGTATATACTCTCTAAAGCCATTATTTCTTCACGCCGCCCTGTCATTTCCTTTAGTAATAACAAAGTCTACTGGCGTCCTAATCTTATGTTCCTAAGAGTTTATTAGTCGTAATCTTAAGATAGCGGTAGGAGAGACTTACGAGCTCCTCCTTTCTTGGCGGCCAGCTCAGCTCTTCTCTCGAGTTATACCTATAGTATTTGCCTTTCTTTTAGATAACTAGGAAGACATCTGCCCTAAATAAGCGGTGGAGATCATCTGCTTTACTAATGAGATTGATTTTCCTTCGTCGAAAATTCTCCTAGGTATTCTTTCTTATCTTTCTATTTTATAATTACTTAGATATGTTTACCCTAGGGATGAAATCCTTAGTTTAAGGACTTGATTAGAACTGAATAGACCATATATAAAATTGAATAATTTTAAGTGGTTATACTTTATACTTATAAAATTAGAACTAGGCGAACAAAACGGCCAATTACATCGAACAGCCATTTCCTAGAGGTGCCATTTCCTAGAGGTGCCATTTCCTAGAGGTGCCATTTCTAGAGAGATTATTTCTGAGGGAGCTATTTCTAGAGGGGTTCTTTCCTGGGGGCTATTTTCGGGGGGGGGGGGGGGCATTTTCTGGAGGTTGTCTATTTTTGAAACCTAATCGCTACTATAATGACGGCAGAAGGGTGACCTATCTTTATCGACATCTAAACTAGAGCTTACCACATACTATCATTAGCTAAATCGACTTCCGAGATTGTCACCTTCGAATAAGGAACCTAGAGGCACACTTAAAACCTACGATACTTCAGAGACTAGCGCACACAGAGGTCGGGACTTTCTAAAGCTTCCGTTTACGATACGGCAAACATTTTAGCACTCGCTTATTATAGACAGAGGTTAAAAGTATTAACTTACTAATGTTAGTCATTTAGGGGCACTAGTGTCAATACAAGCGCTCTTTTTAAACTTGACGTCTAAACAAGGGGATATTCCTTAAGTTCTTAGGCTTCGCTTCTAGCGACGAACTACCTTTCTAGCTACCCCTACACTTCTAGCTCCTATAGCTTGACGACTTGAACCCTGTCTATATATATAGTATAATTAGAATGTAATTCTTAGGAGGATGACTTTCCCGTCATTCTTTAAATAAAGCACTATGATTTCACTTAACTAAAGTTATATGAAGGGAATTATTCTTGTAGTAATTGGTATCACTAGTCTCGTCAAGTGTACCGATTTAAGTAGACGAGGCACCGAAGTTAGTCGTCTCGCCAATCAATATTAACACCCCTACTTATATTAAGGTTCGGCCTGTGACGATTATAACGTAAGTGCGCTAGTGTTCTACTTAGTGGTAAGGATAAATAAGTTTACCCTTGAGTGTCGTTTATTAAGCCTTAGACAAGGATTAGGCTAATAGAAGACTTAGTTTTAAGGTATTTACTTCGTATAAGGTAGAAAGTGTTAGAAGAAAACGGGCAGGGGTAATGTCGCTCGTAAACCTGTCCTCTACAAATTTGTAGTCTAGAATATGTCGTTCGTAGAGTTTGTCGTGTCATTAGTAAAATATGTCTCTAGAATGTAAATATACTAGACAACGTACACGCTCCTCGAATATTGCTTCTGACTAGTAATCGCATGTCAAAGTAATATTACTTTATAGCTATATACATACGTAGCACAAGAGTGCTAGAACCGGTGGCGTCCTAGTACTTAGACAAGGTTAGCACAGTTGCTCTAGCCCTGGGTTTGTACCCACATCATTGGGCTGGCTCGTATTTAGTGCTGGCCTAAGTGTGCTGGCACAGTATTCGAGCTAGCTCAGAAGCCGGGCTAGCAGCTTCGGGCTGGCCCATCTAGTGTACTAGTACAGATAGGCGAGATCTGTTTGTAGGCCAGTAGCCTTAGTCTAACCCGTACATTGTGCCGGCCCTATTCTTGTCCTGCCCTAAAATTATATAACTAACGAGGATAATTTAATTTCGCTATACAGCACGTCTAGCTGATTTAATAAGATGACCGGTGAAAATATACTACCATAGGGTTATCTTTATACCCTTTGTATTTCTATATTTTATTAATTTAGTAGTATTTAAAAGAAAGTACTCTTATATAAAGCTCCGTTGACCTCCTACGAGGTCTAAGTTAGGGACTTATTAGCAGCTGTACAGCGATACCAAAGCCTGTCGCGACCATAAGAATAGTTTCATACTCTACGACTAGGACGCTAATGCCGTGCGGTCCGCTGAAAAAAGCTCGCCGAGGGATGGAGTCACGCGTATTAAGCGTTCCGTGGCTAAAGAGCCTACGTATTAAGCCTCTCCGTGGTTAGATAAAGAGTTCTAACGTGTCTTGCTTACCCTCGGCCTAGTTGGTCACCACAAAGGGATAGCTCTAGAGGATATACTAGCTAACGGAGGGGATCTATAAGTTGATATACTAACCTACTTTAATCTCGACCGGCCGCGACACCGTGATCCAGACCTAGACTGTGTTATTAAAGCGAGTGATATAGGCTCGAGGAAACTCGCGTCCCTAGGTCTAATTCTAAAAGACTACGCAGCCATATTAAAAGACTAGCAATATAGAGACTATTCCCGTAAAGATATACACGTAGAGCCATCGGAAGTGAGATATCGACGTAAGATGCCGTATAGTGGCGTACGTCAATAGTACCGCTAAAGCTTGATATATACAGAGAAAGAGCTTGTACGACGGTTTACGGAGGGTTAGGATCGGGAGGAGGATCAAGAGAGGTAAAGCTAACCCGCCCTATAGGGTATTCGAGATTAGCATTGTGATCGTAAAAGAATCGGAGACTAACGACTACTCTATAGAGATTCTCGGGCGCCCTTAAAGAGAAGCCTCTAATGCTACGAGCAATCACTACAAAGATGTAGAGAAGTATAAGGACGAACGACATTATACCTACCGAACGATAGACGATTCGGAACGACTTTAAGGAGATACTAAAGAGATCTACGAGGAAGCTAAGATGGGGCCTAAGGTAGAGCGGCATTATGTTGATTACAGCTAGGTTCGCGGCGCGGAGGCTAACCTTTGTCGCCGTCAACTTCTAAAACTTAAGATAGTAGGCGTTCGTAGCGATGTACGCGGTGTATACGATAATGTCCGCCAGAGTCTATAGGCTAAATAATGAATGACGGCGAAGGATCTACAGATATATTAGGTATTTTAATACTAAGAGAAGGATATATTAGACGAATTATAGAAAGTATAAACGAAAGGTGATTAGGAAGAACGTAGTAAAGGTGCCGCTAACATATATCGTATATATGTAAACGGCATCTATAAGAAGATAGAGTAAATGAATGTGAAGGGAGAGAGGGTTTAAAAAGGAGCGAATACGTGGATAAGAATGAAGATAGGTGAAGAGTCTGAAAGTAAGGGAGGAAAAAAGGGTAGGAAAGAAGTGAAGGAAGAGAGGAGAAAGTGGATAAGTCTACTAAAGGTTTGTTTTAGTCAACCTAGGTGTAACGAATACTCAATCGGGCTAACTAAACTTGGCTGGGTGTTCGCTGGTTGGTATGCTATGATAAGAAGAAGACTATCGGGTTGTTCACTTGGAAGTGAACTCGTTACTTGTATCAAAGATGTCAAACAAATATGATAAGATTG